>NLAK01000087.1:0-57158 GCA_002370295.1 Metschnikowia bowlesiae | reverse complement strand
CCCCCCGCAGAGCGGGGGGTATTAAAATAAATAATGTAAATAACCCTAAATAATAATATATCCTATAGGCCCGCCGAAGGCGGGCCCATATTTTCCCAGATAATATAGATTATATTTTTTAATGTAGGATAGGAATATAAATGCTTAGTATTATATATATGTAAATAATAATATATGGAGGTTAACAGGAATAACCCCCCCCGCCCACCTTCGGTGGGGAACGCTGCTTGACAGAGTGCAGCCATTAGAAATCTCGCTGAGAGCAGGAGGTGGGTTCGTATGGCCGTACGAGCACCCGAGATTTCCACCACTATTGAAGCAATCGACCTCTGAGACCGTCAGAGTCGTGTCGAGTTGCGGCTGGATGATCCCCCTTGTTTAGGATCATCAACGAATACACCTTCTCTTAAGTACTTGACGCTAAAACAACTACAAAAGAACATAATAAATCCCTTAAAGTATGTTTTTTATAAGGCATAAAAACACCTTGACTAGGCTGGTTTCTAGGTGGCTGTTTATAATTTAGGTACTTTAAAATCATATATTCAAATTTCTTTAACCAACGTTGTTAGACTCCATGGGTAGTGTGCTACCCATAGGTGCTCAAGTGGAGTGCGACGCACGGCTAGACGCGGTGACGTCGGACCTTGCCTCTAGGCTGGGTCCCGCTCTGGCTTCTTCCTCCGAGCTCTAGACCGATAAGCCCTTACCTCGGCTTATTGGGTCGCCCTCCCGGCACGACTAGCCCGATTAAGGCGTTATCGCCGAATACGGTGGCGCAGTCGGGGGCCGGCATTACTATATAACTCGGGTGATTCCCCATGTTCTACGTGTCACAAATACATCTCTTGAGTGCTTACGCCCAAACGGCTCTCGAAGCTATATGGGTTAAAAATCTATTGTCGGAGATAGATCTGGAAAAGAAGATTCATTCCTATTGTCACAACAAAGGTTTGATCCTGACAGCTGCAACCAACAGGAAATGTGAAGCTTCCAAGCACATAATGGTGAAGGCACATTTCTTGCAGCAACATGTCAAAGTAAAAACGATGCACCTCAGCTATGTCTTCAAACCATAGCACACCTTTTGACAAAATCATACAAACCCAGGTTGGAGTGTCATCAAAGATGCCTCCTAGAACCAGACCCACTAATACTCATGTATCTAATGATAATGATGATGGAAAAGTCCACACCTATCTCCATGATACAATGGCGTGCTATCAGGGCGTGCTATCAGGGCGTGCTATTAGAGTGTGGACCACCACTGGACATCAGTCCATGGTTGCTCACCGGTCCTCCCAGCACATCCATGTATGACGCAGATGAGGAATTATAACCTCGGAGACGCCACCCCAACACAACCACCCGCTTATAGTAGAGCCGTTACATTTGCGTCTTCTGACGTGTCGTTGGCTTCCGCCATGAAAGATGTATAGAAAGCCCGACATGTTGCAAAACCCAGAGGATAATCTGTCCGCGTTAAACTAGGAGCACGGGTGCGCCATAGGACCATGGACATGTGTCCAGAGGAGATCAGTGAACCAGCTAGGTGTTTATGCAATCAAAGGTATGCACTTTCTCATGGGGTTCATTTTATAGTTGCATCAGTCCTTGTCTAGTTGCATCAGTCCTTGTTTGAGGGTCTGGTGAGGAGCCTTCCTATTCCCTCCTTTGCGTCGTTTTCTTAATAACAGACTGACCTGGGTGTCTCTGAGTAAGACATGTCCATCACATTAAGAGAGTCAATAGAGTAGACTCATAATGGACTTGAATGGGTTGACTCATAATGAACTTGAATGGGTTGACTCATAATGGACTTGAATGGGTTGACTCATAATGGACTTGAATGGGTTGACTCCGAATATAGACGTCCCCAAAAACATCGATATGTTGAAACTAGACAAGGCGGGAGTGAAACCTTGAAGTCAACTGGATTAGCCCATTTGGGTTCTTCACAATGGAATGCCACGTTTTGGTGGGTGCGGTTCAAATCGGGCGGAGCGTTGACCTGACAAGAGGCCCCAAGTCAAATCCCAGTATAGAGGGGCACGTGTGGGACCAGCAGTGGGACAATTGCCCAAGCTTGAGACCCAAGGAGCACAAGACTTGGGACAACAGACTGCGGACGACGGCGTGGCTGGCCGCATTGTTCATGATCAGAGGACTTAACCAACCGAATTGAACGAATCAGCCGGTAGTCACAGGACATTCACCTGGCCGCCCGGGCACGGCGCATAGGACCATTGCGGAGGCTGCCCGACTTGAAAAGACGCCTGCTTGAAAAAGACGCCTGCTAAGACGCCTGCTAAGACGCCTGCTAAGACGCCTGCTTGCGTGCACTAGACTTGATGAAACAGGCCCGCTTCTCCGTCAGGAGAACAGCCTCTGGAGGCTCCGATGTGACGGACCTAAGCGGGCGACAGCTCAAAAGGCCAAAAGGGGAGTCCCTGGAATCCAGAAACGTCACACTGGGACCATCTATCTGAATGGTGGTATAGCAGGGGAAGGGAGGCGTGTCCCCTTGTCCCGCATCGATTGGCCAGATCTTCTCGTTGCAATAGTTGAATTTGCTTCCATCATGATTGGTGCTTGACATTCAGGTGTAGAGTTGCAATGAAGAGCTGGCGGTATTGATCAGCCACATCAGCCAGTGCTCCCCGTCTTAGACCACGAATTCTATCATCAGGAACAATCAAGCGTCCTTCGGTCCTTCTTGGTTGAGACCATTCGCCCAGATTATCCAACTCCACTCAGATTCATCCATCAGTCAAATTCTAGCCAGCCAATTCTAGCCAGCCAATTCTAGCCAGCCAATTCTAGCCAGCCAATTCTAGCCAGCCATTTCTAGCCAGCCATTTCTAGCCAGCCATTTCTAGCCAGCCAATTCTAGCCAGCCAATTCTAGCCAGTCAAATTCACCCTAGGCAGGTTCGGGATTCACTTCACTTGGTTGCTCCGTCAGCTCTCGGTTTCTTTAGCGGCTTCGCCTTCCTCTCCCCCTTGCCAACCCTATGCACATCCCTCTTGGAGGTCGCCTTGGACCGCAATTCGTCGAGCGCAGACACGCTGGCCCGGCCCAAGATGGTCTTGGACGTATTGCCCGTGGCCAACTGGTGGGCGAAGTTGTCGATGCCACTGGTCAAGTAGGAGCGGCGGTGGTTTTTGCGCAAGGGCTTGGCCAAGGCCTCCCGCAACTGCGCCCGCACGGCCTTGAGCTCGCCTTTCGTCAAGGTCTTTGTTTCCTTGCGGCGCCTCTGCTTCTTGATCACGTCATCCTCAAACGCCTCCACGTCCGAAAGGCTGTCCAAGCCCAAATCCTCGGCCGCCTGGCGCACCCAGCTATCTTCCTTTCGCGTGGCCGTGGACGCCACCGAGCTGTCGGCCAAGAGCGAGGCCATGCGGACGCGGTCACGGATCTGCGCCACCACGTCGTAGTCGATGGGCAACATCTTGACGCCGGAATGCGCCAAGTGCGCCGAGGCCGCATCCAGAGCCACCATTTTGCGGAGCTTGCGCAACGGCCCCGATGCCTCCTGCGGCAGGCAGAACATCACCGACACGCCCTCACGCCCGGCCCGCGCCGTCCGCCCCGCACGGTGCACGTACATGTCGGCGGACCGGGGCAAGTGGTAGTGGGCAATGTGGTCGATGTTGGGGATGTCCAAGCCCCGCGCCGCCACGTCCGTGGCCACAAGCACCGACACGCTGTTTTTGGCGCACGAGCTTTTGAAGCGCTCCAACGCACGCATGCGCTGTTTCTGGATCATGGACGAGTGGATTCCAAACGCCGCGTAGCCCAAGTTGTTCAAGAGCGGCACGAGTCGCCGCACTGACTCCACGGAGTTGGCAAACACTAGCGTCAGGCCCGTGTAGTTCAACAAGAAGTAGTACACGTACAAGTCGCGCTCCGTGGCGCCACATTCCACCAACGCCTCGGTGATGTGGCCCGACACGATTTCCTTTGGGTTGGCGTCACAGAGGAACGGCCGCGCGTCCTTGAAGCGGAGCTTTTTGGTGAGCAAGTCCAAGATCTCGTCGTTGCCTATGAGCCCGGTGGCGGCGTGGCCGTGTTTGCTGTTGCGGTCAAGCTTGCCGAAAAGATCCCGCGAGAACGTGGCCGAGAACACCAACGTCTGCCACTTGCGGCCATGGAGCTTCCTGGTCCGGAATTTCTCGAGGAGCTCCAAGATTTTCGCAAACTCCTCGAAATGCCCGTCCTGCAACAAGCGGTCCGCCTCGTCCAACACCACCACGTCTGTGTTGGCCATGCGGATGCAGAGGTCCTGGCTGCGCTCGATCAATTCAAGAAACCGCCCGGGCGTGGCCACCACCACCCCGGGTTTGTACAGAAGAAGCCGCTCCTGTCTCTGGATCGAGAGGCCTCCAGTTATGGACACGATCCCGTTGTGCGCGAGCGGCGACGAGCGTGTGATGTTCTTGAGGTGGTCCACCACTTGATGTGCCAATTCTCTGGTGGGGGCGAAAATAATGCCGCTGACCTCGGATTGCGGCCTTTCATTTGGCACTTGAGTGGTGGCAGGGTCTGCGCCGGAGGCAGAGTCAGCTTCACCTGCATGCTGTGACCCCAGGTCTGAACGTTCTAAACCAAGGTCCGATGCAGGTGCAGATTCAACGCCCGGGACAGTCTCAGCACCAATCTGCACTTTTTCGCCCGCCCTTTTGATCTTCTTATAGTGGCGCTCCAAGATGGGCACTCCATATGCAAGTGTTTTACCAGATCCGGTAGTTGCTTTTCCAATCACGTCCTTGCCTTGCATGGCCGCGGGAATGGTTTCTTTTTGGATGGCAGTGGGCTCCGCAAAGCCGTTGTTCTGGAGCCCCATCAACGTGTAAACACTGAGGCCGAGCGACTCCCATTTGGGGAGGTCAATTTCACTTTCGTCGAGCACTGGGGCGTCGACATCTTTGAATGCTCCTTGGAAGAGTTGATTGTCGCTTTCAAAGCCTGTAAAGTCGTCGTCGTTGTGAATGTCGTCGTTGGGAATGTCGTCGACGTTCTGTTGGTCGTCCTGTTGGTCGTCCTGTTGGTCGTCCTGTTGGTCGTCCTGTTGGTCGTCTTTCTGTTCGCCGTCGTTCTGTCCAGCCTCCTTAGACTTCTTGTCCTCCTTTCCCTTCACATTCTCCTTCTTTCCCTTCGTTGCCTTCCCCTTGTCCTTTCTCTTCTCCTCCTTCACCGCCACCTCCCCCTCCTGAGCAGAGCACCCCTCCTCATCCTTTACAACAAACTCGGGCTTTCCATTAACCATCTTCACATCCACGCCCTCCAACTCCTCCAAGCCGAAAAAACCGTCGTAGTCGCCGAGATTGTCAGGGATGTCAACGGGCTTCCACTCCATGGCATCCGCGCTGATGATCTTGTTTGCACGGGCATTCTTCTGCGCCAACGTGGGCGCTGGTGCACGGGCGTGGCGCTTGCTGGTGGTGCTGCGTTTAGCCACTCGGCCGTGGCCGGGCTTGGCGGGCTTGCCGCCGTGTGCCGTTCGTTTTGGAGGTGCCATGCGTGTGCCGCTGGAACGCTGCCAGGAGATGAGCTTGCATCGGGCAGGAAGCCACCCGTGCACCACGCAGGAAAGCACCCGTGCACCCCTCGCGCATCCGTGCACCTGTGCACCACCCTCCCCCCTCTCCCCTTCATCTTGGGTGTGGGCCGCTTTCACACCCCTACCGTCTCTCCGAACGAGTTCCCGTCCGTTTCGTTCCCCCCTTGATGCTTCGGAAGCCCAAGACTATCACACGTGACTCCACGCACCCCAGGGCGCTCAAGCCGCAGCGGGCACGCCAGCTCATCCGGCGCTTCCACACGCTCCAGAAGTGGAGGCGGTCGATCTTGCGGGCTCTAGCGGCCCAGAACCCGGAGATATCCGAGGACAACTACCGCCAGGTGCTTGGCGCCGAGTACAAGGCTCAGGTGGCGCAGTGGAAGCGTCAGGGGGCCAAGCGCCCGATGCAAGACATCCAGGTGGACCCCCGTGCGTCGCGGAGCAAACTCATCAGCATGCTTGCCGGCGTTGACGAGGAGGAGCATCAACGAGGCGGTTTGCACGTGTACCAAATGGCGTCCACGGTGGGTCAGGACACTCTGCGAGGCGGCGACTCGCTGAAGTGGTTGGTCAAGGCCGCCAGCGACTTGGGCATGGCGGGCGTGCAGCGGACGTTGGAGATTGGGAGCTTATCTGTTGACAACTGGCTTCTGCGAGACCGGCGGTTCGGGACCCTTTGCAGGATTGACCTCAACCTGCAGCACCCGGCGATCCTTCAGCAGGACTTCATGGAGCGGCCGCTTCCGCAGACCGAGGCCGAGCGGTTCGGAGTGGTGTCGTGCCTGTTGGTGTTGAACTTTGTGGCGGAAGCTGCGGGGCGCTACCACATGTTGCACCGGGTCACCCAATTTCTCGTGCCGGGCGGCCACTTCTTCTTGGTGTTGCCCCGGCCTTGCGTGGACAACTCGCGCTATATGGACGTGGCGCTTCTAAGCGCTCTCATGCGGAGCCTTGGCTTCCACGAGCGCAAGTCCCACTTTTCCAGTAAGCTCTACTACGCGCTCTACGAGTGGCGCCACCCGCCGGTGGCATTTGAGTACCGCAAGAAGGAGCTCCGGCCCGGCAGCTCGCGGAACAACTTTTACATTGACTGCCGAGGTTCGCTGGCGGTTTCCGCGTCGAGAGAGAGCGGGGAGGTTCTGAAGACTGACGGCTGAATGATGACGTGGTTGACGAACTGACGAACTGACGAACTGATTGACTGACTGACTAATTGACTGACTAATTGACTGACTAATTGACTAACTAATTGACTGACTAATTGACTGACTAATTGACTGACTAATTGACTGACTAATTGACTGACTAATTGACTGACTAATTGACTAATTGACTGACTAGTTGACTGATTTCCTGGACTTGAACTTCCCACAAGCACATTTCCCCACCGATCAATACTTATTCAGCGCATAATTCCAACTTCATCTTCGATTTGGACCCTGAAGACTCTGGCCCATTATCAATTGATATTCCAAGGTCCCAAAAGGACTAATACGTCGACCGACACCAAAGGACTGCCACAGAGTTACCTGATAAATCTATGCCGTGTTTGCTCGAATGCAGTGACCTCATCTTTATGCCCAATTGAGACAAGTGCGGCAGGTGTATCAAGAAGAGGCAAGCAGGCAGAAGGAGAATAGGTGGAAAGTGTGACAGGACAGACCTGGTGCGCTTGGCGACAAACAGGCCGCGAATTGACTGACGGATATAGGCCCTGCAGAGTCTTGAGCCACGACCAACCACAGACTAATGAGAAATCCATCTGACTCGATAGTTGCTGCTCGAAGAGGAATCGTTGGAGATTAATCTGATTTCATCGCGGTCACAGCGACGCAGGAATTTTGTGAAGCGGCACGGATCGAACGAGGCGCGAAAGACGAAAGGAAACCAATATCACGTGCCAGACTCTTGATAGTCTAGTGCTTGAGAAGGATCTGTTGACCAAACCCGGCGAATGTTCCGCAAAGGCAAGCGGGACTTTGTGGCCAGATGAGGTCCAGTCGAGCTCTTCTCAGTCTTGTCTATGGCACTACGGTCAAGTGCCCGAGCCAGAACGGAACAACCAATATCGGGTGCTGTCGTATAAAGGTATGCAAATTTCACCTCAAACTTTTAAGAGAAGTGGATGGTTGGCTATGGAGCATGTACCATCCAGCCAGGAGGAACGACCACTCGTGATTTCGTGAAGCAAGAAAGTCACCAAAGTTAATTGAAGATTGGTGTAGCGACAGCCCTCGATCCTGGCCTATGTCTATGCTTATACCTATGCCTTTTGGCGGCCTTTGGAGTCCATGGTCGGGCCAACGACTCATTGGGAGGTGCAAGGATTTTTTGTCAAGACCACATTTAAGCGCTGGGCAGAGAGCACGCCCTGTTGAGCGGAACGCTTTGCACATACTCAGGAACGGTGCTATCAGTTTTGTAGTGATTCTGGTGTGGCACCTTGTTGATCGGCACAGCCATGTCTATTCCTTTCTGCATCTATGTATACTAGGTATCGTTGAATGGCGTTTTCATATTCGATGCCCCTCGAAAAGAGCGGGCATCCCCCCCTTTAAATAAATCTCGCCAGAGCTCCCGCGGCGGCCGCTGGGGGGTCGCAAGTGAACATGCAGAACAGGGATACCACTTACCTGCATCTACCGCTGTTTCAGCTGCACCACAGGTCCACAAGTGGGTGAACGTCGCCCACCGGGTTTCAGCTATGCGACCTGTATATAACTGCCTGCACCCAATGTCTGGACTGCATCGGGCAGACCTAAAACAGGTTCGCACACCACACATTCAACTCGCATGCAG
This sequence comes from Metschnikowia bowlesiae, assembly GCA_002370295.1. Lineage (NCBI taxonomy): Eukaryota > Fungi > Ascomycota > Pichiomycetes > Serinales > Metschnikowiaceae > Metschnikowia > Metschnikowia bowlesiae. The sequence continues at coordinate 48,796 of NLAK01000087.1, read as the reverse complement.
CTTCGATCCTCAACTGGGCGGCGCACTACCCGTGGATGCAAATTTGGCCACCGTGCCATCGCACTTAGAAGACGAGCCTCACTACTTGGCGCCCTCCTGAGCCGACCTCGGGGGATGCTGCTATGAGTTCGGCATTGGAATGATGGAGTGATGGTTTAACGGATAAGGAACAGTGAAATATGGAAAAGCGGGTTAATAGAGTGAGGAATAACGAAATGGGTTAATAGGATAAGTAATTATGGAAAGGAATAATGAAATAGAGAATGATATAATAAGAAACAATGGGATATCGAAAATGGAACAATGGAATAAAAATAATGGAACAAGCAACAAAGTAACAATGAGCAATGGAATTTTGAATTATGGAAAATTGAATAATGGAATATTGAATAATGAATATTGAATTAATGGAATATGGAATAAGAAATAATGGAACAACGGAATATGGAAATATGGATTAATGGAACAATGGATTGATGCAATATGGATATGGATTCTTGAAATATGGGAACGAGATAGCTGGTTTGATTTCTGGGACTGGATCTCATGGTTCACAACGCCACAGAAATGATGGAGCGGGCCTCGGTCTTGTAGCAACAATCAGTAGTCTTGGTCCCTTTGTCTCAATGAAAAGCTGAAGGCCACGTTGAGATACTATAGACCCAGGCATTCAATCTCCATACATCTGCAAGAACTCTCATTGAATGCGGCCCAGAACCCGCCATATGTATTGTAATATGCTTTGCTGAATGTAAATCATTTGCAGTGCAGAATTCCTTACGACTTCGAGTAAATCGACGGAAATAAATGGATGGTCACAATGAGACGGCCATTATGGGTTTGGCCAATAGAAGGTCGAATGGGTTTGGCCAATGGAAGGTCAAATGGGTTTGGCCAACGGAAGGTCAAATGGGTTTGGCCAATGGAAGGTCAAATGGGTTTGGCCAAATGAAGGTCAAAATGGGTTTGGCCAACGGAAGGTCAAATGGGTTTGGCCAATGGAAGGTCAAATGGGTTTGGCCAAATGAAGGTCAAAATGGGTTTGACCTACTGGATTGGCCAAGACTATTGGGTGCAATGGAATCAGTGCATTCAAACGGGACGATGGATGGGACAATGGAATCGGTGGATTTTGGGCAAGACGCCCAAGTTGAAAGCTCCTGGGCAACAAAAGACTCATTGTAATAGAACATGTTTGCACTGAGCTGCATTCGTGAAGAGTCACTTTTTGTCTTTGATATGGGGTGGGGGTGGAGGATGCGATTATGGACGGCGGAGTGCCAATGAGCCATTGCTCCCACGCAAGATCTTGCGGCTTGACGGAGTCAGCGTTGCGTGCCAAAGCGACTGCTGCAAAACGATCAAGCACTTCCCCAGCATGTGGGGGGCTCGTCCCTTTGTTGAGAGGATTGATTTGGTTGAATCAGTAAACACCATGAAACGTTTAATCGTACACTATGGATAATCACTGGATGGTTCACTAAATCGTTCACTAAATCACTAAATCGGTCACTAAATTGTTCACTAATTCGGTCACTAAATTGTTCACTAATTCGTTCACTAAGGATTCTTCAACTTGGAGCCAATGAGACTGTGGGAATGAATACATTGGGCGCAGCCAAGTCACAAGCGGCATATCCAGCAAGCGTATCAGATCTCTGGAACAAACTGTTCTTGGGTGAGCCAGCGGAAACGGATCGTGGCGGCGAGAACAGATTTTGGCGGCGGGAACGAATTGTGGCGGCGGTAACGAGTTGTGGCGGCGGTAACGAGTTGTGGCGGCGGGAACGAATTGTGGCGGCGGTAACGAGTTGTGGCGGCGGTAACGAGTTGTGGCGGCGGGAACGAATTGTGGCGGCGGTAACGAGTTGTGGCGGCGGTAACGAGTTGTGGCGGCGGGAACGAGTTGTGGCGGCGGTAACGAGTTGTGGGGGCGGGAACGGATTGTGGCATGGCAGCAGGGGGATATTCACCCCTTTAAATCACTTTTTGTCGCATCAGGGGCGACGTTCCAGAAAGTTCCGCCAGGAACCGTCACGTGGCTCTGGAGTGGCTCCTGGACGTCTCGATGAGAGTATCAGCCATATCAGCCGCTTGCTCCTACGTGGCCTTTATGCAAGCTTGAAACAATGCCCGAGCTATGGCGGGCAAAAGTGATTTTACTAAGGGCAAAAAAGCCGCGTCCAGAGCAGCAGAAAATACGCTGTTTGACTTGACCGCTCCTATTAATGTGGTGGCACTTTTGGCTCCCCTTGGGCCAGTTACGGAGTTGCAATCGTTGGATATCCGTATTCACACTTGTTTTTGTCACGTTTGGGTTTTATGGTTGCGGTTTGATGCTTGCGGTCTGATGCTTGCTTTTAGATAGCTGCGGGGTTTGATGGTTGCGATGGGGCATTAGCCTTCGGTCAAGTGGAGGTGTTTGAGTGAAGAAGGATCGGCGATATCTAGTCTGGTTGGTCAAGTCTGGTAATCTGGAGTAGTAGAGTCTGGCAGAGTCTGGTAGGTTCAGTAGTCTGGTAGGTTCAGTAGTCTGGTAGGTTCAGTAAAGTCTGGTAGGTTCAATAGAGTCTAGTAGACTATTTGGTTGAGTCTGATGTAGCATGGTCTAATCTAGCGTGGTCCGATCTAGCATGGTCTCGTCTAGCATGGGCTGGTCTGGTCAGTCCCTTTCGTCAAGAGTACGAAGCAAGCCCATGGTCAGGTGAGAGCTGGTTTGGTAAGCGCATAAACATCGGACTAATATGCTTGCGCAAGTTGGTGCTTGGCGTGGCGTGATTGGCGGCCGCTACCAGCAGACAGGGAAGAGCGGCGGCGGCACGTGACGAGCCTCCGGCACCCGGGCCCGGGGTACGGGTTGGGGGACAGCCACGCCGAGCGCCAGGCGCCTCCACGCCCGGCATTTGAAACTGGCACCGCGCCATGACTCCGGAGTATGCACATCGCTGCACCCATGGCTAGTAGCGGCGGCCAAGGCAGCCGTAGCCCCAGCCCCCAGCCCCCTGGCCCCTGGGGTACTCCATGCACGGCCTGTACGCAGCGTGCAGCTGTTTTTCCGGATTCTTCCGGCACCGCGCGCTCAATGGACTGCCGGAAGCACACGTCACGAGCCCGCGCTCCGTCACACCACTCAGCGCCAGCCGCGCAACCAAATTGGCGCGCGCCAAGGCAGCCAATGTGGTGTGATGTGTCATTCTGCGCACGAAAACTCGGACAATCATAAACTGCATCCTGCACTCCCACACCTCTACATCCGGCCTTGGCTAAAACCACCCGCCATTGTTTGCGGCGTTCTTGGTGCTTGAATGGGAAGCGAGCATGCGCTGCGTTGTGCAGTTTGCAGAGCCTGAGGCGTGGCCGAGCCGGACATCCCGTGCATGCGGACGCGGTCGTTTCACCACTGCTTCCAAACACAGTGCCCGAGCATACCGCCACGTGACCGGCCGCTTTCCGCATCGGGCCACCTTCCGCATCGGGCCACCTTCCCCATCGGGACATGCAGCCGTTTCTGCAGGTGCGTGCTTGCACTAGCAACCTCGGCATTGATGGGTCGATTTGTGCGGCAGACGGCCACCCGGCGGAAAAACCCACGAAAATCACGCACCATCCGCATCCTGCAGCCAGTGCGTCTCGACCATCCCATTACTTCAAGCTTTGGCGCGCATCCTGCAGACGCCCCGTGGAGACGCTCTCACAGGGAATCGGCACCCCACAATATATGTTCTGCTGGAAGGGACCGGGTCAACCGGTTTCATATGTGAGGTGTCCCGAGAGGACCGGGGAAAGTGGGATAAAGGCCCGGGACAAAGCGCGGCTCGCTGACCCGGCTCCACGGCCGGCCTGGCCCGCGGGATCGCCGCTGGGCACGGGCCGGAATAATACCGGGGGCTCCGGAGAAACCTGGAGCATGTTGAGCGGTATGCAGTCTTTTTTTAGCGCCGGGCGTTATGCGCATGCCGAATTTTTGTCCCCCCAAGATTTTCCGAGCGCATCCGACCGAAAAAAAAATGACGGCCATTTTATGCTCTAACGATGCACCGGCCGCATTGCCGCCTATATAAGTCGCCCACCTCCCCCCCGTAGTTTGTTCTTTTCATTCCTCTATTCCTCACCCTTTTTCTTATCTCACAATGTCTTCGGATGATCTTCATAACAAATCGGGGGCTGACACCCCCTTGGACAACGGCTCCATCTTAGCCAAGGAGAAGAGCAACGACGCCGCTCCTGCTCCCGACGCCGCCGACGCCGTGGTGTTGCCAGAAAAGTCCTTCAAGGACTACATCCTCATTTCCATCTTCTGTTTCTGTGTGGCGTTTGGTGGATTTGTTTTCGGCTTCGACACCGGTACCATTTCCGGCTTTGTCAACATGAGTGACTTTAAGAGCCGTTTTGGCCAGCTCAACGGCTCCGGCGAGTACTACCTCTCGAATGTTCGTGTGGGTTTGCTTGTGTCCATCTTCAACGTTGGATGCGCGGTTGGAGGTATCTTCCTCTGTAAGATTGCTGATGTTTACGGCAGAAGAATCGGGCTTATGTTTTCCATGATTGTCTACGTGGTGGGCATCATCATCCAAATTGCCTCGCAGCACGCATGGTACCAGTACTTCATCGGGCGTCTTATTGCTGGTTTGGCCGTGGGAACCGTGTCTGTGATTTCGCCGCTCTTCATCTCGGAGGTGTCGCCCAAGCAGCTCAGAGGTACGTTGGTGTGCTGCTTCCAGTTGTGTATCACCTTTGGTATCTTTTTGGGCTACTGCGTCACCTACGGAACAAAGAAGTACACCGACTCCAGACAGTGGAGAATTCCTTTGGGCTTGTGTTTCCTCTGGGCCCTCTTGTTGGTGGCAGGAATGTTGAACATGCCCGAGTCCCCCAGGTACTTGATTGAGCACTCGCGCATCGACGAGGCCAAGAGGTCCATTGCCATCTCCAACAAGGTCAACGAAGAGAACCCTGCAGTCTACAACGAGATCCAGCTCATCCAGGCCGGTATTGACAGAGAGGCCTTGGCCGGCAAGGCCTCATGGGTCGAGTTGGTGACGGGAAAGCCCAAGATCTTCAGAAGAGTCATTATGGGTATCATGCTTCAGTCTTTGCAGCAGTTGACTGGTGACAACTACTTTTTCTACTACGGAACCACCATTTTCCAGGCCGTGGGCTTGACTGACTCGTTCGAGACCTCGATCATCTTGGGTGTGGTGAACTTTGCCTCGACGTTTGTTGGTATCTACGCCATCGAGAGGTTGGGAAGAAGAGTGTGTCTTTTGTCGGGATCGGCCTGCATGTTCGTGTGCTTCATCATCTACTCGTTGATTGGCTCCCAGCACTTGTACATTTCCGGCTTCTCCAATGACCCTTCCAACACCTACAAGCCCTCCGGAAACGCCATGATTTTCATCACCTGCCTTTACATTTTCTTCTTTGCCTCCACCTGGGCCGGCGGTGTGTACTGCATCATTTCCGAGTCGTACCCCTTGAGAATCCGCTCCAAGGCCATGTCCGTGGCCACGGCCGCCAACTGGATGTGGGGCTTCTTGATTTCCTTCTTCACGCCTTTCATCACCTCGGCCATCCACTTCTACTACGGCTTTGTGTTTACTGGCTGCTTGCTTTTCTCGTTCTTCTACGTCTACTTCTTTGTGGTTGAGACCAAGGGTCTTTCGTTGGAGGAGGTGGACATTTTGTACGCCTCGGGCACCTTGCCTTGGAAGTCTTCCAACTGGGTTCCTCCTAGTTTCGAGGAGATGGCTCACTCGTATGCCCTCAACGAAGCCAAGCCTGAGGGTGACCACGTTTAATCGCATATAGATACTAATAGATGATTGTTAATGCCACGAGTAGTTCACGAGTCGAATATCACCATCATAGCATCTCACAGCATCTGTCGCAGCATCTCACAGCATCTCCACCATCTAATAGATTGGTTGATGTATCAAGTCCTTATTTCATTTTCAACACCAGGTTTCATGGCCGGGACCCCGAACTCGGAAGAGTTACTGTTTCCACAATTTGTCATGCATGTGGGTCCTGCACATAGGCGGCGCGCGCTCGCGCTCACTGCCTTCCTCCTCCGCACGCCCGGCCGCCGCTCTTTCGTGGCCGGCCCTTAGTTTCCCCACGCAACTGGCCGGCCCCGTATTCTGCCCGGCTTTGCTGCGCCTGCTGCCGCGGCTCCAGCGCCGCTTCCGCAGCCTCTCGCTAAGGCCGCGGTGTTGGTCATGCGCCGGGCCTTGGCCGCTGCATTTCCTTTTTCGGCCTCGGTTTCGCTCGCACAAGAGTCATGAGCCCATTTTTTCCACCTCGGCCCGACTTTCTCCTCTGTAAATAAAGAGCGCTTTCCTCCCTTTTTTTTCCCCAGATCCTCCTCTTCATCATGCTCAGACGTTCGTCCAGATCCTTCTCTGTTGCCGCCAGATTGGCCAAATGGAACGAAGTGCCATTGGCCCCTCCTGACAAGATCCTCGGAATCAGTGAGGCCTTCCAAAAGGACTCCAACTCCAGCAAGATCAACTTGGGGGTCGGGGCCTACCGCAACAATTCCGGCAAGCCAATTGTGTTTCCTTCGGTCAAGAAGGCTGAGTCCCTTTTGTTGGAGAAGGAATCCGACAAGGAGTACACCGGTATCACGGGCTCCAAGAACTATCAGAATGCAGTCAAGAACTTCATTTTCAACAACTCCAACAAGGACACCAACGGGGCAAAGTTGATTGGAGAAAACAGAATCGTCACGGCCCAGACCATCTCCGGAACTGGTTCCTTGCGTGTGATTGCAGACTTTTTGAAGCGCTTCTATTCCTCCGACAATATCATAGTGCCCAAACCCACCTGGGCCAACCACGTGGCTGTGTTCACTGATGCAGGCATCAAAGCCGACTTCTATGCCTATTATGATAAGGACAACAATGGGTTGGACTTTGAAAACTTGAAAAGCTCCATTTCCAGCGCGGCCGACGAGTCCATTGTGCTTCTTCACGCATGTTGCCACAACCCCACGGGTATGGACTTGACTCCCGAGCAGTGGGACGAGGTTTTGGCCATCATTGAGAAGAAGAAACTCTTCCCATTGGTTGACATGGCCTACCAGGGCTTTGCCTCCGGTGATCCATACAAGGACATTGGATTGATCCGCAGATTGAACGAGTTGGTTGTCGGCGGCAAGATCCCCACATATGCATTGTGCCAGTCGTTTGCCAAGAACATGGGCTTGTACGGTGAGAGAACCGGATCCGTTTCGATCGTCACGGAGTCTGCCAACCAATCGCAAGCCATTGAGTCGCAATTGAAGAAGCTCATCAGACCAATGTACTCCAACCCTCCCATCCATGGCTCCAGAATCGTTGAGACCATTTTCGCCAACCAGGACTTGTTCAATGAGTGGCTCCAAGACTTGGACTCGGTGGTGGGCCGTTTGAACGTGGTCAGAGACAAGTTGTACCAGAAGTTGGACAAATCCAACTACAACTGGGACCATTTGTTGAAGCAGCGTGGTATGTTCATTTACACCGGCTTGTCTGCAAATCAGGTGATTGAGTTGAGAGAAAAGTACTCCGTGTACGCCACTGAGGACGGACGCTTCTCCATCTCGGGCGTCAACGAGCACAACGTTGACTACTTGGCTGACGCCATCAACCAGGTCATCAAAAATTAGTCTAAGAAATACTTAACTTTTTTGAGATGTTGCTTTGATCGTAAGTTTTGCATGGCCAAGCTCCTTTGACTTTCTTGGGACGCTGTGCCGCCTTTTCACGTACACTGCTTTGTATCGGCACACGACTGTATTCCTGTGGATGAGTTGTATCGGTTGACGAGGGGGTCGGTGAGCCTTTATATTGCTGAGCATGGTCGCTTTTGTGCACCTACTTTTGCAGCCACCCCGAGCTTTTTATAAATCGCGCCAAATCCCCACTATTTTGAAAAAAAGCCTTAGCCACAAAACATACAACTAACATACAACTTTCCGTGAAAAAGCCCAAATTTCGTATAAAGCGTGTTAAATAGCTTTGAGATTGTTGACGGCTCGAGAGAAGAGTACTATGATTTCTGCATTTTACATTGATCCCAACTCTACCCATCTTCTGGCTATCTCAGCTTGATTCAATTCTACATGAATGAGGCCTTGTTTATTGCATGCAGGCAAATTAGGTCTATGTCGTCTCTTGAGCTGCTCAGAAGTGATCGGGGACGATCCGGTTTCGGTGAGTGGTGTCACGGGCTCAGAAAAAGATGAGAAAGCCGAATCCGATTTATTACCGATCAGGTGGCTGGTTTAGTGGTGTGTGATCCTGGCAACTGGTGATCACGACAAAACCCTTTGGTGTCTGATTTTGCTCAGTTCTCTGGCTCAACCCTGAGACGTTTCCGATTCATTGGCGATACCGAGTGGTGCTTCTAGCCCAGGATTATGCTGGAAGGCAGGTGGTTCTACAGGAAAAGAATATGATATCTCTACTGAATATTTCTGGCGTGGCGGATTCTACTCGGAGGTGCTCTTGACAGTTCCGAATTTGTCGACAGTTGTTTCTGATTCTCCGCACTGGTGTTTCTGATTCTCCGCGCTGGTGTTTCTGATTCTCCGCGCTGGCGTTTCTGATTCTCCCGACGAGCGTTCCTTATTCTCCGGACCGGCTTTTTTTGCGACTGACTAAAGTACCTAATGCTGCCGACTGAGGCTTTTGTTTACCGGATTCTACCGAGTGGTTGCTGGTCCCTTGAGTGGAACTTTCGAAGGTTCTGAAATCACCCTCTGTTTTGCCGTACGGCGTCTGATCGTACTGATGTCCCATTCTCGTTCTGGGTGCGTGCATCGCGTGGGGGTGTTCGGTGCACGTGGCTTGATTACTTGCAACCAAGCGCAACTGCAGAAAAATGAACAAAGTCAACGTTGTCCTCTTTGACATTTTTGAAGCACCGGGTCGAAAGACCAAGGCGGAAAACCACGGTGAATTTCCTCTCCAGGGTGTTTGGGGACGATGCAATTAAGCCTTCTCGCATGTCAGGTGAGGGGTTGCCTGAGACGTGTTGGCGACATTTCCGCATGTATGCAGGAATAACATGATCCCCCATGCACTAAGCATTCGGCCCCGCGTCGACGCCTTTGCCTCATATATTTGAGGATTCGCAGCTAGTCCAAAAGCCAACTAATCATGTCTCAAACTATTTCCACCACTGCTTTCCAGGACCAAAAACCGGGCACTTCTGGGCTCAGAAAAAAAGTTGTTGTTTTCCAAAAGCAAAACTACACCGAGAACTTCATCCAGTCCATCCTCGAGGCGATTCCCGAAGGAGCCCAAAATGCCACGTTGGTGATTGGAGGTGACGGCCGCTACTACAACGACCATGTGATTCAGCTCATCATCCAGATCGCCGCAGCCAACGGCGTCAAGAAGGTGATTGTGGGCCAAAACGGGCTTCTCTCCACGCCCGCCACCTCCCATGTGATTAGAATCAGAAAGGCCACAGGAGGCATTATCTTGACGGCCTCCCACAACCCGGGAGGCCCGGAAAACGATTTGGGAATAAAGTACAACTTGGCCAACGGAGGCCCTGCGCCCGAATCTGTCACCAATAAGATGTACGAGATTTCGAAGAACATTACGTCTTACAAGATCCATAAGCTTGATACCGTGGATATCTCCAAGATTGGTACCCTGACCGCAGGATCCGTTGAGATTGAAGTTATCGACCCCACCGCAGACTATGTCACGCTCATGAAGGAGATCTTCGACTTCCCTCTCATCAAGTCGTTTATCGCCAAGGACTCTGAGTTCCTGGTTCTCTTTGATGCATTGAACGGTATCACCGGTCCATACGGCCAGAAGATCTTCCTCGAGGAGTTGGGATTGCCTGAGCACTCCATCCAGAACTGCGTTCCCAAACCAGATTTTGGCGGCTTGCACCCCGACCCAAACTTGACGTATGCCAAGACTTTGGTCGACAAGGTTGACCAAAACAACATTGCTTTTGGCGCTGCCTCCGATGGTGACGGTGACAGAAACATGATCTACGGTGCCGGAGCATTCGTCTCCCCCGGAGACTCGGTGGCTATCATCGCCGAATATGCAAACTCCATCCCATACTTCAAAAAGCAGGGAGTGTATGGGTTGGCCCGGTCCATGCCCACATCCGGGGCCTTGGACTTGGTGGCCAAAAGCAAAGGCTTGAATGTGTACGAGGTTCCAACTGGTTGGAAGTTCTTTTGCTCCTTGTTCGATGCCAAGAAGCTCTCCATCTGCGGAGAAGAGTCATTCGGCACTGGGTCGAACCACATCAGAGAGAAGGACGGGTTGTGGGCCATTTGTGCGTGGTTGAATGTGTTGGCCGATTTCAGCCAGCAATTTCCAAATGAAAAGGCCTCCATCAAAAACGTGCAGGAAAAGTTCTGGCAAAAGTACGGAAGGACCTTCTTCACCAGGTACGATTACGAGGAGGTGTCCAGTGACGGCGCAGCGCAATTGATGGCGTTGCTTGCATCCATCGTCGAGTCCAAGCCTGCAGGAACCGAGTTGGCCACGGGTTACACCATCCAGGAGGCAGACAACTTCTCTTACACGGATTTGGACGGGTCCGTCTCGAAGAACCAGGGACTCTTCATCAAGTTCTCCAACGGACTCAGATTCATTGTGAGGCTCTCAGGAACTGGCTCCTCGGGCGCCACTGTCCGGTTGTACTTGGAGAAGCACTCTTCCGACCAGTCTACCTACAATTTGTCTGTCGACAAGTACTTGGAACAGGATATCAAGTTTGTGTTGGAGTTGTTGAAGTTTAAGCACTTCTTAAATAAGGAGGAGCCCGATGTGCGGACCTAGAGAGACGCCCAGGGAACAATTCTTCAGGGCACAGTTACTAGGGCACAGTTACTAGGGCGCAGTTGCCCAGACAAGTATCTACGCAGATCAAGGCGCAGATGTCGGTCTCGATAACAAGCCAGTAGAAACTTCATTCGACCTCATTCGTAAAGTCATTGGTATGGTATATACACCGTCTTCATTATCGTTAGTAGTATGCAGACTAGTTGGGTTTCTGCCGCTTGGCGGAGTCTTCACCATGCTCCGCCTCTCTCTTGGCCACCGCAGACTCCGAAAGCAAGCTATCGAGTCTTTTTCTCATGGAGTTTTCTCGCAACCGGGCGGCCTGCTCCATCGCCTCCAACTCCATGATCCGCGTCCTGTATAGATCGTTGACCAACTCCAACTCCGAGATTCTTGTCTTCAATGCCGACACCTCGTACGACAGTCCGGACCCTGCCTTGGAATCGGGCCCATCTTTCTTATTGTTGTTGTCTTGCTCGTTGTCATCGCTTCCGGAATTATGGGGCGGAATGGTTCTGCCCTGAGGCTGGGTGTTCTGGTTTTGGGTCTGGTTTTGGTTCGAATTCAGATTCAGATTCAGATTCAGCTTCAGATTCAGATTCAGATTCAGATTCAGATTCAGATTCAGCTTCAGATTCAGCTTCAGATTCAGCTTCAGGTTCAGGTTCTGAATCAGGTTCAGACTCAGATTCACATTCACATTCAGACTCACATTCAGATTCACATTCAGACTCACCTGCAGACTCTCATTCACACTCTCATTCACACTCTCATTCACACTCTCGTTCAGACTTTGGACTCCGTCGTGACTCCTTGGTTTGGTACTGCTCGAGTCTGTGGCCGAGAGAGCAGGGCTGGAATGCAAAGAGGCCACTGATTGGAGCTGCGGCAACTGCGTAGTAAGCGAGATCCCGGAGTTGTTGAGCGGAGGCAAGGACGGCTTGGGGTGGTCGCCGGACTCGAGCTTGGCCACGTCATGGGCCGGCTTGGCGATGCTGGGACTAGCGGTGGGTGGCGAGTCCAGGAGGTGGAACTGCGGACCGAACGAAGGCGACGCATAAACGCTAGCGTCCTTGTTAGCGTCGTGGCCAGCGCCCATAGCAGGCAATGCGGGCGGCGCCTTCAATGCCGAGGACGGGGTGCTGAGAGAAGCCTCGGGCCTATTGGAAGGGTTCATCAACGAGTAGGAGCGGGGGTTCGATGCCGCGCCCTTGAAGGTTGCCGAGGGGCCCAACTCGTTGGACATATTCTCCAAGGCGCCTGCGGCTTGCACCGCCGTCAAAGGGTTCTGCGGCGAGAGCTTGGAGGAGGCCGAGGCGGAGAAGCGGGCATTCAGCACCGACGGCGTGGTGGAAAGCAACAATGGCGAGGTGATGCGCTGCAATCCCGGAGCAAACTGCGTGGGCGTCGAAGAAGGGTAGTGCAACAGCTGCACCTGAGGCGGCAAGGTCGAGTACTGGCCAGGCAACTGCAGGTTGTAGATGGCACCACTGTAGTGCGGCCGGCTTGGGTGCAGGAGCGGCGACGGCACCGCGGTGGACATGTTGGGCGTGGTGTTGGTGGTGCTGGAGTAGCCGCCCATGGAGAGAAGCAAGTCCGAGGGCGAGTCATGAGGCAGCAGTTTCTTGGGCGCTGGCTTGGGCAGCGTCTTGGGAGCCAAGTGATGGGCCGCCGCGTCGTGCTGCGGCTTGGGCTCTTTCAGCTTCAACTCCGGCGTATTGGGCCCCAGGAACTTGGAGAAGTTGGGGTGCTTGATGCGGTTGCGCAGCTTGATGGTGTCAGTCTTGAGGCTGATGGGCCTCGGACGCCCGTGTAGCTTGAGAAAGAGGCCACACGCGTTGCAAAGCACTTGGCCGGTTTCGTCCCGGCGCCAGAGCGGCGTGGTTTGCGTCTTGCAGTTGCAGCAAATGGGCGACGAGATGTTGGTTTTGGCCGTGGTGGTGCCGTTGTTGATCTGCAGCGTCGACTTGGCGTTGGGATGCACCGGCGCCGGTTTAGGCACCGCCGGCAATCTTTGGATCTCACTCATGGCAAACTGCTCTGTTGAGGATCACAGGTGAGGGGTGTGGCGATTCACAGTTGGAGGGTGTGGCGATAGCGATGATGGAGCCGAGGGATGGCTTGGCCAACGTGCCGCTTAGGAACGGCGATGGCTGTAAACGGGGGTCTAAACCGCTCAAGTATAAAAGGCGCGCCTTTGCACGGATCTTACAACCTTTTTTGGATATGTTGAAGGCGCAGGATTCCGTCGGTTCCGGTTTCCGTTGGCTCAATCAGTTCAATCAGTGGTCAGCTCAATCAATTGTCCGTGGAGTTGTCCGTGGATCAGTGGCCTGTTCAGTTGTCCGTGGATCAGTGGCCTGTTCAGGTGTCCGTGGACCAGTTGTGCAATCAGATTCACACGTCTCTTGACACGGGGTCTAATCCGATGGGGTTAGAGCGCTCGCGAAATGGCAAATTTAACCTTTAGCCAGGCAACTTGGACCTATGGACTGCTTCAAAGTGGAGATCGAAGGAGCTGGGGATCGTGGGGTTGGGGGTCGGTGGTGTGGGGACTGGGCCGCTGATGAAGGGTGGAAAATATGTGCAGGAAGGGAGAATCCAGGACAAATACCCAATCGGAAAATGACACGAGTGATAGGGATGCTCTAGAGTCGAAAGCAACCAGGCGATTTCAACGCGGTGTACGCAGCAAAGTATCGTGACCGGATGAAATGAAACGAGGGAAGGTGCAAGAAAATCTTTTTTGATAGCGAGATAACAAATTTTTCGTCCCTGATTGTGTGAGGATGTCTGGATGTTCCTTTTTTTCCTGCGGGAGGTGCGGGTGTGCTGCACGCGCAAGCTAGATAGCGATAAGTGCCTTTGCTATGGCGAGGCTTCGCCGTTCCATCCCGTCACGTGCGCGCGCCTTGTCGACCCGTACACCGGGCCTGGAACCCCTCCGGATGATACTTGTGGAGTGATCTGCGCTTTAATTACCCTGGACCGTCTTCGTGCTGTGATTATACTCTGTTATCTACTGCTTAGTCCATTGCTGATTGGCTGAAGGTAGTCGCCATCATGACCGTGTCAGCCAGCCTTCTGTCAACCTTCAAGCTTATCTGTCCCTTTCTGTCACCGCACCTTCTGTCTAACACCAATTATTTTCGCCATTCTCATCATCGACCGGCTTTCTGGCCACATTTCTTCACAAGGCTCACTAATTGGCCAAGGTCCCTCACCTGAGTTCCATTTCCAAGTGCCAACGGCAGAGCGCTGATATTGAAGGGAAGCTTGGCATCCTCCCCGATAATGTACACTCCCTCCCGAGACTTTGCCAAGACTTCCTGCATATCGTGGAACCCAAACCCACCCTCGGTGGATACTATGAGGTAATCGGTTGCAAAAAACCGGTCTATTTCCTGGATGACGGGTAATCCGGGCTTGGACTCGCTTCCAGGCCCGGAGAACTGTGGGTCCTCGGCAAAAAGTTCCCCCAAAAGCATCTCCATGAGCTTAGACTTGCAACAAATCAGGATGCTGTTACGAGGTACGCCCTGAAGCCTAAGGTACTGGAACAAGTACATACAGAACCGGGCCGCGTCAAGGCTGGCCTGTTCTGCACTCTTGCTAGTCCGGATGTACTGGACGTTGCTGGCGTGGACGCTGGCTTGCCCTTGTCCGGAGCTCGCTGGCGCCAGGCCCCAAGTCACTTGCGGAACGTCTGCCGGAACGCACGCGTTCATCACCACAAGTTTGTTGTATCCTGCTAGGAACGGAATAATGCAAGGGTTGAAAACAACCACGGTGTCAAAGTCTCGGCCAACCTGCGCTAGGTCATGCTCCGCAACCACCACACAGTCGGCTGTTTTGAGAAGATAGCCTCTTAGCTGCAGGACGTCGTCCTTGGCCAAATCCATCACCATGAGCTCCTGCAAAGAAGCAAACGTCTGCCTGATATTGGTATAGTCCTGGATAATGGCTTCTGGAAGTTCTTCCTCGCAAATGTCCGAAAGGTCCCGAAAAGGGTATTGGCCATAAGTGGACGGGGATAAATGCCTGAGGAAAGATTGCCACTTTGGTTCAATGTGGCCCTCATACAACTTCAAGGCATTTTGAACACCCGTTTCGAAAGCGTATTCGCCCAAACCCAAACGCTCGCTCAACGATTGCACGTGGCGGAGAAGACCTTCTTGTTTTTGGCGCATCATGAGCACGTCTTCATCGATGGAATCGGACCGGAAGCACCTTTCTCGACATGGGAACAAATCCACGGCTGCCTGCGTGGGCAAGACAACAAGGCATGTGGTTTCCTTGAGACTATCGAGGACACGGTTTATGGCTTGGTACTCGAATCCGGGCGCCTCTATGCAACACATAGGAGATGCCACCGCTAGGGCGAGGTCGCCAGAAACTGGACCACAGCTTGTTTTGCAAATGGGGGTATAATCTGCATGTGGGCCCACATTTTTGGAGTCATCCAATTTGGTTGAGGCACCCGCTATTCTGGAGTCACCCGCTTTGCCTGAGTCATCCACTCTTCTGGATTCATCCGCTGAATCATCCCCTTTGATTGAGTCATCTAATTTCTTCTCGGATATGACCACTTTCCTCCGCTTTGGCTCGGGCTCGGGCTCGGAATCCCCTGAGCCATTCAACAATTTAATGGGAAAGTTCCGCCGTGGACCCGCCGGACATATGGTTTTGGGCAATACCATGATGGCATTGAAGCGGTCGTCATAGCCAGGGGCGTTCCACTGCACAGTTAGGCCGTGGGCGCTGGAGGAGACAACCCGCATCACGTGACAAGCGTTGAGTCCAAAGTGCACCATTCGGTTGGTGGCTTCGAATTTGTTAGGCTTCATGAGTTCAATCAAGAGGCACAACTGGCCATTCTCGAACGCGAGGTTTTGCTTTGTATTGATTCTTGCAAGGCTTCCGTTCACACTGAGGTTGGAGACTAACGAGAAGTACTTACTTGAGCCCACAATGCCGTTTTCGAGGAGGGGATCTTCGATTTTGAGCCGGGAAAAAACACTGAGGCACCGAGCGTTAAACTGCTGAAGAATTTGTTGGGCATATTGATGTCGGAGGCACTCAGTCCATTTGTTGGCCTCAAAGGTACCAATATACCGAGAGTCGTCAGGGCAGAAGATGGACTTGTTGCATGATTCGAAGAGATCGAAAATATCCTCTTCATTGAATCGGAGTGGGCTCGCTAATCTTTCGGGTGAAAGGTTGCTTCCCACAACTAAATGGGCGAGCGCTTGGGGGAGCAAACTTTCGGGAACTTTCAAGGCACAAGGGAGTTTGTCGGCTAAGGCCTTGAGCTCCGAGCCGGTGAGCAGCTCGAGCTCTTGTCGAAGAGCCGCGGCGGTGAAGTCATATGGCAGAGCCTCCTTCGCCAAAGGTATTTTCTGCACAAGATGCAAGCAACGGACGGCGCCGACAAAGCGATGGTAATCAAGCCTCGGGCGAAGATTCAAGAGAAGCTGGGCCAATCTGTTTGTTTTAAAGTCAAAGGAGTCCCCCACAAAATGCACCCAGACATCATTGAAAAACGTGCCTACTTCGTTCTCTTGACGACGGCACACCAACACAAAGCTCAAGAAGCTGTGGATGATGGAGCACATCTCGGGAGCGGGGGTTTCCGAAATGTCCAACTTATCTTGGAGGTACTCGGAGAGAGCACTTCTCCACTTCGCATAGAGGGAGCAGTCGGAGAGCACAGTGGACCGAAGCACCAATGCTCGGAGAAAGCTGAAAGCAGCTACTTGAAGCTTGCTATCTTTCTCCCGAAACACCATTGTGGATTGAAGAACGCGCACCAAGAGCAGGTGGAGTTTCTCGGGGGTGAGTAGCATCATGTCCATGCAAGAGGGCGAGCGCCGCACCCCCCAGGCCACCGGCATCAGGCGGGTCTCCAGGTCATAGGCGCAAGCCAAAAGAAGCAACTCAAGGTGAGAGTTTGAGGCGTCGGCGTGGAAGAAGCGCCATAGCACGGACTCGAAGTAGCCCGAGCAAATGAGGTCGGCGAGGTCGCTCCCGCGCGTGCACCTTGCATAGACATCAGCAATGGCTGCCGGCGTGAGTTTTTTGATGGGCCTGGACCGGAAGCTCTGGAGGATCTGCAGGAGAGACCCTTTCATGAGGAGTTGAGTAGGTGGCGGAAAGGTGGGGATTGGCGCAGATGTTGATGAGATGCGCGGGTTGTGTGCAGTCCGCCAACTAGATCGTGGCCCACTAGGTCGTAGCCCCAAAGGCAGACAAGACCCGTCAAGCTGGAACCAAAGCCCATGGCGGATAATGTGCCAAAAACAGAAAGGCACCGGATTTTTCGCGCAACATCAACGCGTGAAGGAATATGCCTGAATCGGGCTTGCTCTCGTATGTTGGCCTTGCGCACTCAGTGCAGAGCGTAGGGTGCAAAATAGCATCTTTCTGAGCCCTGAGGGCGGCTATATCTTTGATTTGGCCAGCAAAGTCATCAAGATATTGTTGGAGCGAGAGCAGGCCGTCGAAGCTGGTTACAGGCGCCAGCACGAGGTCGTGCATGGCAGCGAGTACCGCCGGGGCCAAGTCGGCGGGGCCAGCGGAGGCGGTGGGTTGGAGATTTGCACCAGCAAAGCCCTGGCTTGGCAAGAAAAGGCCAGAGGAGGCGCTCAGAGTGGGGAGCGGGAGAACACCAAGAGCAGGATGGTGCTCAGAAACGCGGGCATGGATGGCCATCTCAAGAGCGGAGCGGCGCGAGTTCACGTGGTCGGAGTCATTGTAATAAGGGTCGTTGGAGATGGGGAAGCGCAAGTTGCGCAAGTGAATGCGGATCTGGTGCATCTTCCCTGTGATTGGTTTGCAGAGTACAATCGACTCGTTTGTCCGGGGAAAGTACTGCACCCTGCGGAAGAGAGTGGTGCAGTCCAACGGCACATTTGGGACGGGGGCATAGCCACCCGAGGAGTTGATGGTGAACACCGGGAACGTGTACTGAAACAGGTGTTCAGGAAACTGGCCGCGGACCCGTGCAAGGTACAACTTGTCCACCATGGATTTGGCACCCATCAGCTTCATGTACTCAGTGCAGCGCGCTTTGGTCTTGGCCAACACCAAGACACCCAGCGTGGCCTTATCGAGGCGGTGGCACGGCCAAACCTGGCCTCGATGCGTGCGCACGATTTCAGTGATGGTGTTGTACCTGTATATGCCGCTGGGATGCGTGGGTACTCCTGGGGGCTTGTTCACCACTAGAATGGATTCGTCTTCGAAAATGATGCTGCTAGAAACGGGCTGTGGGTCTGAAACGGGCTGTGGGTCTGAAACGGGCTGTGGGTCTGAAACGGGCTGTGGGTCTGAAACGGGCTGTGGGTCTGAAACGGGCTGTGGAGGGTCTGAAACGGGGTCATTATCTGCAGGACAGCGGTCAACCCGGGTTTTGGAGGCCCCAAGCTGCAAGCCGCCCAAGTCGATGGATGGTTCATGAATGTGTTGGCGATTATGGATCATGTCATGAGGCTGGAGGCGGTGAGACTTGAGCGCGGCGCCGGCGATTTTCTCTGTGGGCACGGCCTTTCCATTGTTGGTTGTGACATAGATATCGCCGGAGTCGATGGCTCTGGCAATGACAGAGGGGAGTTGGCCAAGCTCCGTGCATAGAACCAGCGAAACCACACGATGGCGCCAGCGCTCTTTAAAGGGAGTGGCATAATGGTGGTAGTAGGGGAGAACCTTGCGGATGGTTCCTTCCACCACGATTCGGGGCTCCATGGTGTTGGATGGGTGGGGATGGAGGGGAGAGAGGGCAGGGGGAGCGAGGCATCACGTGCCTGGAAATTTGCAGCGGCGGTCCCACAGGACGGGATGGAAAGGGACGGGGACGGGATGGAAGGGGACGGGATGGAAGGGGACTGGATGGAAGGGGACGGGATGGAAGGGGACGGGGATGGAAGGAGACGGGATGGACAGGGACCAACAGGGTGGAGCAGGGCGGGATGGAGAGCATGGGCCCGTGTGCAGGACGCGTGCATGCAGGCGAAGCGGTGCGAAAACAAATTTTAGTCCAGGAGGTCGGCACCATGATTCGCCTCTTTGCCAGAAACATCCAGCACAGCACAGGCACAGCCAAGCAGGGCGGCGCAGGCAAAATCCGCCCCACGATGGCAGCCAAGCAGTTCCCGGCCGCGGACGCGTCGGCCAACCGAATCGAGGCGCTAAAGCGGAAAGAGGCGCGGTTGAAGCGGCAAATCATCCGCGACGTCAACAACTTGAAGCAGCATAGCATCGTCAACGCCGCGTTCAAGAGCGACCCGGTGTTGGGCATGGAGCACACGCCGTTCGTGGAGCAGATGAAGCAGGAGGCCCGCGAGGCCGACAACTTGGCGCACGGGTACGAGCGGGCGGAGTTCGAGAAGATTGTGTACGGGGCGCAGAAGGCGGCGCTCAACAAGCCGGTGGCCGGCGGCGAGTTCATCCACGACGAGGTGGTGCGCAAGGAAGAAAAGAAGCGGGCGGCGCTCCTCACCATCTTGAACATGAAAAACTCCAACGGCGCGGATGCCCGCAAGCGAGCCATTGCGTTTGCGCGGCGCGAGTTCCAAAGAGAAGACGGCGACACGGGGTCGCCCGAGGTGCAGGCCGCGGTGATGACCGCCAAGATCCACTTCGGCTTCCAGCACATGCAAAACATGCCCAAGGACAAGCACCATATCCAGACCATGCGAGAGTTGGTGCAGCAGCGGCAGAAGATGTTGAAGTTCTTGAAGAAGGACAATGCCGAGAGGTACTATTACACCATAGCCAAGTTGGGGTTGACGGACGACGTGGTGACCTCGGAGTTTTCCATGAGCAAGCAGTACTTCCAGGACTATAAGGTTTGGGGCGACAAGCAGTTGGTGAAGCTATCTGATAAGGAGAAGAAGAAGGAGCAAAAGTTTGCGGACTTGAGAAAGAAGGTCAACGAGTATAACAAGTTGGCCAAGGCCAATGCCATGGCGGCGGGTGCTTCCGTGCAACAAGACTAGCCAGACTAGCCATGAGACTAGTTTTCAGACTAGCCATTGAGACCAGTTTTCAGACTAGCCATTGAGACTAGTTTTCAGACTAGCCATGAGACTAGTTTTTAGACTAGTCCATGGAGTCATAGTCCATGAAGTCAATACTAGCCCAAGGTCCAGTGTGTTGATGGTGACTTGTGGCTGGGTCTGCAAGATGCCAGTGAGTGACAGTGGCAGTCGCAGTGTCTTGTTCCAACAGCGTGGTGATGGTACCGTGAATGGCGAAGGACCGCCCGACGGTGGATGGTCGGCGCACGGCCAGTGTTCCAGAACTGTATATAGAAAGAGATAAGACAAATTGTTTAGCAAGAGATCAACAGAGGAACATCAAAATTAATGCCTCGAAAGATGAGCATACCCGAATAGTATAGTAGTCTCTAGAAGTACTCTAGGAGTCTCTAGAAGTACTCTAGGAGTCTCTAAGAAGTACTCTAGGCCGGAGGTGCAACTAATTTTCCGTGTTTCAAAGAGTATCAATGACTACTTTAGAGAAAGCCGTAACGTACTAAAGAATCTTCCATTCTGCCCTTGACTTGAGATTGATTTATCCCTGAATTTTGTCTCTGGCGAAAATCAGTAATTCAAGACTGAGCGGAAGCTGATGCACAGGTCTCAGTTGGAGGGCCTTATCAAACCGTCTTCCACCCGTCCTGATAGAGCCGTTACGCTGAAGACGCCCCAGCCTATGAGCTATGTTTAGTGAGGACCCTCGGTAAAAAAGTGGCGGCTGTCGCCTTCTCACAAGACTAGTCAATATCGATGGTAGCTGAGCAGATCACATCAGCCAACACCAGGACAAAAACTGAGCCAACACCAGGACAAAACCTGAGCCAGCACCAGGACAAAACCTGAGCCAACACCAGGACAAAAACTGAGCCAACACCAGGACAAAACCTGAGCCAACACCAGGACAAAACCTGAGCCAACACCAGGACAAAAACTGAAGCAGGAAAATGCAATGTAAGGACACTCGAGTATTCTAAGATCAATAGGAACAAAAGCAGATTCGTCGTTGGGAACACTGGTCAGACCGGAGAATGAAGGTAAAGTCCCAACTTTTGGTCTATTGAATTGGCTCCCTCTGGATGCGATAGGCCGGCGTGATTAAAGGACGCTTCAGGCTCTATCATGCAGTTGCACACAGGGAACATAGCAAAGCACACAAGGAGATGGATAAAAACAAAATACCTAAACTTTCAACTATATATAATAATAATAAGATCGGTTTTAAGATGATCTAACAAACAGTCTTTTTTATAAAATTGACGAATATTATATATTCTTGAACTCTTTATAATCATTGATATTTTTGACTCTTTATAATCATTGTTTTTGAAATACTCTCAATTAGGTACAGCACCTTTATAAATAAATTATTGATTGTATTGAATTCACAAGGAAATATACTTTCAGACTCAGGTAATTCAAAAAAGAAGCCAATTTATCTAAAGAAGAAGTTGATATTAAATAACTATCATTTAAAGTTGTATTATGTTCAACTCCATTAAAATATAATGAAATATTAATACTTGTAATAATATTACTCGATAATAATTTTATAATAAAAGGATTATCATTATTAACTTTATTATACAAACATAATTTCAAAATATATATGCCCTCAAAATTACTTAAATTATGAGCGTAAAACACATAATTATTATAAATTTTTAACAGTCATTATACAATCTACAACTATTTCATAAGATAAATCATTATAACTAGATCGGATATTACTTTCATTTTCTATATGATCATATATACTAAATAAATTAAATTAACATTATCATGATTATAAGGTATCTCATCAGCACGAGTTTTTTTTCTTTAAAAACACCTAAACCTATAGCTACAACAAATGATTCAGTATCTATTTTACAAGTTTTTATATCTAAAGATCCTATACGTAAATCTGTTGGCTTATGTTAATCTATTTTCAATGGTTTTAATTTATCATCTTTTATTTTAAACTCAATGTCATCCTTTTTAGATTTTTTAACTGATGGTTTAGTTATTTAATTAGAAGCATATAACTTTTTATAATTTAAATCATAATATATCTGTATAGGTTATTAAAATTTCAATATGTTTTTTTATTTTCAGTAACAATGTTAAAAGAAAATAACGTTTTAGTCTCGTTTTTATCATTATATCTTAACAAGTAATATTCTTCACCATTTTTAAGTTTCGGCAGTGTTAGGGAAGTATGTGGATTCGAAGAGATTGAGCCCTCTTCGGTGCCAGTGAGCGGGGATTCCTTTTTTCCTCTTCTCATGGCTGTCCTTTTTTCATCTTCTCATGGCTGTCCTTTTTTCATCTTCTCATGGCTGTCCTTTTTTCATCTTCTCACGGCTGTCCTTCTTCCAATAGACCGACCTTGCGTATTCTGGAGCACACCCAGTGTGTCGGATAGTGGATTCCCAAAGGGAACTCGGAGCCAAAACCCCGGCCCCGAAGCGACAATCCTTAGAACAGCCTCAACTCCATGTCCCCGAGAAGCCCAGTCCATCCAGCGCAGACACCCGCCAAAAAACCAGTGCAGCTTGTTTAACGTAACGGCTGGAGGTGGGGCATGCTCCTCTGCACACTCACCAAGACACTGCGTTCAATGCCAGCCCGCAGATGTTGACCGTTGCCATGTGCACTTCGGCGACTCGGAACAATGCCATGTGGTGCTCTAATAGTCTCAAGAATAGAGCAGCCTCGGTTGTCCTCCAGCCTTTTTCCTTTTCGGGTATACAGTAATACCAGAATTCACCATGAGATTTTCTAGTCCACCCTCGTTTATGGCCCATCACTGAAAGACCTGTGTAATTGTTGTAGTTGTCCTTCGGATTGGAATAGATTCTTGCCAGGCCCTTGTCCAAATGCGGTAGTGTAAACTGAACAACATGTTTCAGCGCACACTGAAAGTGGGGCCACGGTGGACAATCTAGGAAATGTTATTGAGAGCCAGACAAGGCCTCAAAAGACCTCGTAACGAGAGTCTTGAAGTGGGTCTTAACACGGAGGACCGGACGAGTCGTTGTCAGGCGAACCAAGTTGTACCAAGTGTGGATCCAGCATATGTGTCTCAACAAGAGAACACACGAGCAGGGGTGGCTCCTCCAGGGATCAACTCTTCGAAGAAGACGGAGATACACACCGAGAACAAATACGGAGATGATGACTCTGATAACAAAACTACCGGTGAAAGATGTTTCAAGTTAGACCGGAGACGCAGTTAGACCGGAGACGCAGTTAGACCGGAGACGCAGTTAGACCGGAGAAGGAAGCTCCGTTATCAAATCAGCAATATCCACAGGAGATGACGTTCGAGCAATCTCGTAAAGTGCAGTCTAGCGAAAACGAAGATATGGTCGGAGCCCGACAGGTACAATCGAGGACAGACGCAACTCCACGCAACTTTAGTTAGACGCTCCTCGAAGTGCAATTAAAGACGACTTGCATAAGTCTCACGAGTTCTCGAAAGAAAATCTAGAACAAGACACCGTTAAGGAGCATAGTGCTCCACGTCCACCAGATGAAATTCGTCGCTGGCCCAAACGAAAAGCGGCTGAACACGCTGAAGAAACGTGGCATTCCCTATCAAGACCTAAGCGAAATCGCCTTGTCTTTCTAATGAAAAATGAAGTGACACACGAGGGGGAGGTTTGCGGCTCACAAACCAGACGTTATGTAAAGCAACTTGCCACTTCAGGGGGAGTATATCTCGGAACAGGTGAAATCAGATTCGGATGCTAAACAAATGAAACAAGCGGAACTGGCAAGATGTGTTTAACGCAATTGATCAGTAAAGGATTGAGTCTGAAAAGTAGTGTAAACTGAAATCAGTTCTGGTCCAAAATGTGGCTTATCATGTTCGCCATAATCATCCAGGGAGTGCATTCATCACTGCCGTTCAAGATGCGGACATAGAATCTCTCAATATTAGAATCTCTCAATATACGAGCTTGAGTGCTCGTAACGCCGAATGGTTGGTTGTCCGAGCCAATACCACAAGTATATCTGGAGGGTCCTCAAAATGGTGGATATTGGTAAGTGCCGCCCCGTTGTAACTTGATCTCTTTTGAGTTGGAGAGGGGGAGTCCATTTACATCTGAGAGGCCTCCACTAACATCCCGTTGGCTGCGCCGTCGTCATTCAACCGCCCAATCAGGAGGGATAAGAAGAGGCCTTGTTTTTGGACTCTGAGCACCTGGGCATAGATGCGCGCTCAGACTCCCTTCAGCAGACACAAGTGGACAAGACAGACAGATGACATGCACAGGGCACTATATAATGAGGGGCTCCCGCACCGCTCTGGACTAGAGATAAAAAACGCCTCGTGTATTTGGATAGGTAGTGAGAAAGGGTTTTTCTGCCGCACACCTCTCCGAAACGCACCCGTTGAGGCTTTTCACTATATTAAAGTCTGATTCCGATGGGGATCCCGTCTGGTGGATTTGTTTTGGACTGTCTTCTCTTGACCGGGCGTGGGGGCTCCACATTGGGCATTTGCCATTTAAGCTGGGTTCCCATGACGTACTTGCGGCGTGGTGAAGGTCTATGAGAGACTCTCATTTGGAGGTGCCGACGTTCGTGGCGGGCTCGGAGGTGGAGCTTGCTGGATGCAAAGGCTGGAATGGCTGGACAAAATGGTTGGGTGACAACCTACTGATTTGTTGGCGGAGCTGTGGGAGTGGGATGGAGTTGCTGAAGTTAGGGCCTCCATGGCTTCGGAGATCTGGTTCATGAAGGGCTCCAAGACCTTCCAAACCTCACTGATAGGTTCAAGCGGATGGCGCCGGTTTAAACATCCAAGGCGTCACGGTACTGGATTTCGGGCGCCGAACACCAAAAGGTGGGTTCCCAAGCAACAACTAAAAGACAACTTGAGGGCTCTCCAGATTATGGGAGTGATGAAACCTCAACTTCCCATACATCGTTGTTGAGGAAGGCGCCGTTACCAAAAGATATCAGGGGGTTTTAGGATGGGGTCAAAACAGGGACCTAAAGCATCCATTATGCACACCTACACCGCCATATCTCCATACAAGCCTGTGAAATCCATCAGTGAACTGCCTCAGCTTCCTCGCAGCGGTGGGTTCGACTACACACAGCCACTACTCGGTACCCATACTCCCGAAACAGGAGTATCGCCGCATATCAGGAACCATTGAACTCTGGGCCGTTACAAAACACATGTGTTAATGGCTGCCGCCCGCCGCAAACTATTTAAACACGGACAGTTTGTACCAGCCTGCCATGAATGTCGAGCCAGGCACGCCTACGAGGAACTACAATCACTTGCGGTGGCTTGGCCCCGTTGGTCAATCCTGGGGTCACTGGATTCTCCCCCGGCCAGGCTCTGGACATGGATGGGTAGGTGGTGATCGAATTTGGCAACAGTCATTCCACTACAACGACCTCCACGGCGAAGCACCAGTTTTTAGATAGCGTGGCCAAAGACCATGGCTTCTTCAGAGATCAAAATGGGGCTCAGCACGACTATACACAAAGCCCGGGCCAACCAACTATTCCAGTGCTCAAGCGGCCCACCCGAAATAAACCCGGGATGTGGGTCCAGGCGAATCACTTGCATTACTGAGCTCGCCTACAATGGCTCTATCATCGAGCCAAGTCCACAACGTCTTTACGTCTTTTGAGGTGGCTCTAGGCGGAGTTCCGCAAGCCCGACTATAAAGGCCACAAGAAAGGTGCATTCGTGGTCGAGGCACTTACAAGTGAATTAACTAACCTGGAAGGGTGCTGAGTGGAAAGGGTAAGAAGAGGTCTGAGCCGAATGCGATGAAAGTGGCACGTACGGTTCTAAGAGGAACCCAAAAGCACACCCACGGCTCAAACGAATGTTCCGAAGGGAGGCGGATTCCGTTGGAAAACCACTCCCGCCGTTTCCCCGCGCTTGATTCTTTCTTTGACGTTCAGAGCACTGGGGAATCACATTGTGTCAACGTCCCGTGAGCATCGAAGTGCGAGGTTTCAATGAGACAGTCATCCCGAAGTCGCTCCAGTTCCTGTCGGTCGAAAGCCGACAGTCAACACCCCTTTTAAATTCGACCGACCGCTAGAGCCAGTCCCGAAGTTACGGATCAGTTACGGATCGGGGACTTCCTTTAGCGACCTTATTCGATCAGCTAGAGGCTGTTGACGGTGTCTGCCGCTGGGGATATGACTACGACTTGGCAGACAGATGTGACTTTCAACTGTGGCGGAGAAAGTCTCAGTGAAGCGGGTTATCGCGTTATCGCGGGGACAAAAATGAACCCTTAGGACTGAACTCTCTTCAAGGAGGTGTAGCGAAAAAGGGGCTTGTTGGACAATGAATTCACTGAACCCTTGAACGGGGGAATGGGCAGGACTCGCTGTTTGGTGTCAGAACTGACCACCAGTACAAGATAGATAGCACACATCAACCCATCCTGGTATGCGTGGATCCAAAGCACAAAATCAGAGTTTCCAAGAACGGGCGCAGATGATGCAATGGTCTCCGTATTTCTGGAGAATTTACACTTGGGAAGCGGGAGCAATGGCCACTCCACCGACCCAGACATGTTATGAGACGATACTATCACACTAGTCAGCACTGACCGCGTGTCGCGGTGGACAAGACATGACAGAATCACCGATATTCGGGCAACCGGACTGAAACTTTAAAAACGGAGCTATAAAGGGAGTCTCAGAACCAACATTCAGGAAACGAGCTCGAGAGAGGAACGGATGTTCAAGGAGACCGAGGCCTATCACTCCAGCAACTCATCTGGCCACTCCAGCAACTCATCTGGCCACTCCAGCAACTCATCTGGCCACTCCGGCAACTCACCTGGCCACTCCGATGGCAAGGCCTAGACTGAGCTACCAGAAGGTCGCCAGACGAGCCCGTTTGGACTGGTGACGGCTCTGAGTCCGTTTTCAGCGATACGAGGAAATCTCTGGCGCCATTGCTACTAAAGGGCCCAGCTGAACATTTGACTTTAAGCCAATAGTCAGAATCTCTCTGGTCCGCCTAGTGCTCGGTCGTGGTTCGTTGATAATTCCTCGAGTAAGCTCATTCTGGGCTTTAAATTCAGCCAATGTTCTGGCCTCCTTGACTTCAGCGATGGGGAAGTTACAGGACCGGTGGGGACGCGGCCAGCTTTATATCCCCGACCCACAACTTGCGTGGTTGAACAAGAAATGGTCCACTCGTATGAATCGAGCATACGGCTCTGTTGATTAGCTCTGTTGATTAGCTCTGTTGATTAGCTCTGTTGATTAGCTCTGTTGATTAGCTCTGTTGATTAGCTCTGTGGATTAGCTCTGAGGACTAGATCTGTGTCTCGGGCAGAGCATGTTTGTCCACGGCCCTTCCGGAAGCACCTCGCATCCGTACATTTTAGCTGCCGACAGCCTGATAGAACGAGGTCTACTTCCAGAGGGATGAAGAAGCAGAGACTCGACCCACCATGGCTGGGTAAGTGTACAAGTTCTCGTCTTTGGCGGTGGTAGGAAAAAGGTATGGCCCGATCAAACTGACGCTCGTGAGAGAGTATAAAATCACACAATTCCCGTGGTCATGTTGACTTCCCGCCATTTAAGGTAGGCCGACTCTCTTTGTAAGTATTTCTCGAGCCTTAGTCTGCCCTATTTTACACACAGTCAAGATATTCTATGCCCTGCATGAGCAGAGTGTAAATAAACCTCTTATCTTTGAACCCCTCGCTCCGTCATGCGATCCTTTAATCGCTTGTGGTATTCACGCATGATGGCTCCGAGTGGATTTCGCTTGTCTGTTTCTCTGTGATTCCCCCGATTGTATTGAGACTTGCAACACCTGGTCGGCTTACAGGGTCGTAGATAATAGGGTCGTGCATCGAGTCTGCTGTCCTTTGCGCAACTTTCTGGCGTGACATCAGCATCGTCATTCAAATAAATACAAGATTGCTGGTCTGCATCCGAATTCGACATCTTTTTGCTGGGGTTCCGCAACGATCCAGCTTTTCGGGAAGGGGCCAATAACGTCTGGGAAGGGTGAAGATTCGTCCAGATGTGCTGTTGAAGGCTGAAGCTATAACCCGGCAAAGCTCCAAATGTTGAGCCTGGTCTTCTCCAACCGGCACATGCGTAGAATTGTATAACAATATCTCGCCGCCTGAAAGAGGACAGGGTATAATAGGATGCCAGCTTTCGACACGTTTCATTGAAAACACTTGAAATGGTATGGGAGTGAACAGGCCTGGGAGGTACGGGTGAGCGTCCATATCCACGGTGCAGCGCGGGCTGTTTAGCGTGGCTGACCAAAACAGCGGAGACAACGCAGAGGGGCCACGTTTAAACGCTGGCTCAAAGCGGCCGAGCTTCCGTCATGGCGTATGGACCGGATTTAGCGGCAAGCGGCGAGCCCAGTTTGGGCCTTGGGCCATTCCGCGTCCACGCAGACATCGCACCTTTTTGCACCCATTTTGCACCCATGGCTGGCGCACCACTCATAACCTGCGGCGGATTCAGTCCCGCGTCATCACTCACACGGCTGGAGCGCCTTGTATCACCTGTTGGGCGTTACCATACACCCCGGGAAAGTGAACGCTTGTGGTCCGATTCTCTAACAATTTCTCTAGGTATGGCGTTAGATCCCCAGGCGTAGCGCGCTACCCATGCAAACACACTTGACCTACGTACGGTCACACGGGAAACCGTCGATACCCCGCCTGGAGAGGGCGTGTCTTTCCAAACTGTCTCGGAGAGTTGGGTGAAAGGTGCCAGCCCGTAGTTTACTGCAACGTCGTGGCTTCCCCAGATTGTCGATAAAAAATGTGTTTATTATATCTTCATTTTTCATGATATTTATATGTGTATCCTAAGAAATCTCGTTGTTTACCTTAATCCTTAAGTCTAAATAGTCGTGTTTTTTCTTCATTTATTGTTAGCCCTCTCAAGTCTAAGAATTGTAAATTAGCTGGTTTAACAAAGTTCAATAAGATGTGCTTTGATGTTGCTAAATCATCAGCATATCTTACATAAGCTAATCCGGGTGCTCAACCTGTTTTACTTCATCTCTCAATGTAACTAATAATCTTCTTTCAATAAATCATTTAAACAGATATTTACTTTTTTAAACCATTCTTGACAGAATTCTCTCTTAAATTCTTTTAAATTAATAGGTTTAACATTAGATAAAGTAACATCAAAAAAGACCTATATGTACTAAATGCAGAGAAAAATTTTAGAATAAATATATAATAAACCTCAATTTATAAATCTTCATTTTATTTATACTTTATTTTCTACCTATGGTTAGATAGTATTATATTATAATTTTTATACATTAGTTTAGCGTTAGCGAATAGTTATTTAATAGATAGTCCACAACCTAGTTCAATAAATTATTGATGAAATGTCGGTATGTGTCATCTAATTGGCTTATCTGTGCTACTTGTTGTTGTAAGTAGCTATAATATGTTCTCAAATATTATACAACTCATTGTTACGTATCCTATCTCTAAAAAAGTAGGCATGCGGATAGCAAATAATGAAAAGGTGAGAAAAAAAATATCTTTGTTTCTTGTAGCTCATCTGGGTTGTTCTATTTAGGCTGAGATTAACGAATTTGATACGTATAGTGCAATTATTATGTTCTTTTGTAGTTGTTTTAACGTCAAGTACTTAAGAGAAGGTGTATTCGTTGATGATCCCTAAAACAAGTGGGATCATCGGCTCTTATATAGAAAACTGTCCAGCCCGATCGCGCTGGCTTCGGTCTGTTTTAAGGAGCAAGCCAGCCGCCTTAGCTGGCTGGCAACCCTTATACGGGAGAGTGACCAGCCAGCCGGGTGGCTGGTGCAGATTGGGATGTCCCGATGAGGTTGGTGTGGCCCAGAAGGGGTATCTGCGGCGAGACTGCGTCGAAGAAGCCACGACATTCTAGCGAAAGTGGGCATTCGGTGTTGGACACGCCTCTACCGACGTGGGTCGTCGAAGGTTTCCCCTTGCAACCATACGTCGCAGGTCAATGGTGTATCCATGGGTAGTGCGCTACCCATGTTGGATCTAAGTGTTGAACTATGGAGTGCGAACTGGCAGGTATACGCGACAGTCAAGAGACGAACATAGTTCACTATGCAGGATGCAGATGAAACTAGGTGTATACAGTCTCAGATGCAAGGTCAGACCCCGAAAGTACTTACTCGAGGTAAGTATACGCTTGGACTCAGTTCGTATGAACGAAAGCCAGAGAGGGGGGTGGCTAGACGAGGCATGTACACTTAAGTGTCTAGGCACTAAGTGCAAGTCTTGCATCTGAAGGCATCGGGAATTAGACGAGAAATGGTCAAGATCCGAATACTTAAGGAGGAGGGTTTCTCCTTAGTGTAAAGGGATAACAAGCGATCAACACTCTGATTAGATAGACAAATACAGACAAGAAGATGACAGAGGTCACAGAATATATCCAAGAGCTACAACTGGCAGTAACTGCTCACATCACCGATGCTCCCAATTACGAGACTGTATATGATACAGCTCAACACTAAGCAAACTTTTCAATTATAATATCTTAAAACGATACCATAGAAATATGATTTTGCAAATGGAGCCAACGCAAGGCCTTGTATGATACAAAGTTGTATGTCCCTGTATATCCAGTATACTGAAATACAAGTTGAAAGGACCGAAATAATAATTGATATCATTTAAGGGGAAGAAAAATGCCAGTTGAGACACAGTTCCATGTCTCACAACGAAGATCTTTCGCTGTTCACCATTTTAAGCAAGGAGAGATGTTCAGACCAGGAGAGTCATCCCCCATGTTAAGTCTCCTCATGGCATCGTCAAGACCAACACTTCAGTCGAGCTTCTGGTCCCCGCACGAGAAGAGCTTCTAGTAGATGTAGTAATTGACATCTTGATGGATTAGGATTGAACCTGTTTATTGATATACCTCTAAAATGATACAAGGGAAACCTCACTTATACCATGAATAAACCGTCAATGTAACCCAAGGGAAACAACAGCCATACATCATGTGGCTCACCAAATGGGAAGCACAGTATATGTTGAAATATTTATTACTTGATGATCGAGTTTTTCTCGTCCATATCTCCGTTACATAGTGAAATTAAGGACTTACAGTATATGAGACCGAAATTAGAGTGGACGTTGCAACAATTGTTTGTAGTTTTGACTTCCACAGGATAGGTGAATTTCCATGCATTAAGACGTATCCAGTAACTGAACGTCTTTCATGTAGTTCTTCTGAAGCATAGCTAGCGTCGGAAAATATAATGCACAGATGTCGTCGTTTGGATTTGAGCAATAGATGAGTCCTAGTGTTGATGTTCCCTTTAAATACCGTAAACTTTCTTTGCAGCCTTTATGTGCTTCACTTTTGGGGTAATTTTGCTTTTTGGCAAGTTTCAGTACCACGTAGCTTATATCGAATCTAACAGTATTAGCAGCGTATTGTAGCTTGCCAACGATTGATCTGAATTCTGTTGGATTGACTGACTCTTCGTCTTCTTCGGTTGAGATCTTGTCAAATCCTTTCATGTCAGCTGGTACTGTTTTGCTCCATCATTTTGACATTCCATAGTGCACCAGAAAGCTGTTAATGTAATCATGTGAATGTAGTTTAGTATAACCATTTCCCACATTGATGTTAGTACCGAAGAATTTCTCAGTTTCTTCCAAATCCTTCATTTTGAGGCGCCCGCTTAGCATTCCCTTCGTCTTTGACACTTCTATGTTGCTTCCTAAGACTAGATATCATCAACATAGAGCGCTATTAATACCAACGAGTCTGCAGTTCGTTTGATATAAACGCACGGTTCATTTATGGCACTTTTTGAATCCCATCTTTCTTATGTGATCATTGACCAATAAATTGATTGACGGCATATCTGACTGCGCGGCTGGACTTTGTTCCAGTCTGATGCATCGATCTTCTTTCCTTTACCCCTTTCTCACCTTTACATCGAGGCTCAATCCTTGCGTCTGATTTAATACCTTTTTGGAGTTTTTGTACCAAGGCGCTTGCAATGGCGGTTTTCTCCAACCCCCACGTTTATAGAGTCAGTCCGTAAATGCACTACCACCACACAGTATTTCCATGACAGTATTTTGACAGTATTTTGACAGTATTTGACAGTATTTCTGACAGTATTTTGACAGTATTTGACAGTATTTGACAGTATTTGACAGTATTTGACAGTATTTGACAGTATTTGACAGTATTTTGACAGTATTTGACAGTATTTCTGACAGTATTTCTGACAGTATTTGTTAGCACGTGATGGTTCCCCAGCATGCAGGTGATGGTGGCTGTGCAGTTCCCAAACTGCATACAGATAGACATCGCCGCGCGGCAGCTAAATCGGGAAAGTCTCGGGTACGAGAGGGCACACATGGCGTGATTCCTATACGGGGAGCTCGTATAGGGAATTATATAACAAGTATTTTCCAAGCGACAAATACCAATCACACTATCAGGCAGGCCATGAGGAAATAGCCGCAAAGATTAAGGAGAAAGTCCCAGCATTGAAAAAGATCCCCGGAGTATCCACACGCCACCTCGATACCATCGACGAAATAACGTCAGCTATGATCATGGGAGTCAATCAAGCCCAGCCAGACATATTTAGTAACGCTGTCGCACGACTGCAGGTCATTTCCCTACTTGTTGATACTTGGAAAGGAACAAACGAAACCGGGGTACACGTAATCGAGAACGCAATCCACGAATACGTTGAAGACTTTCCGGAATGGGCAGATCTCGTGAATCCACGCTCCTGTTACTACAGGCTCATCCTGTCGTTTGAGCCGAGAGGAGCACAAGTCGTGAAATACTGGGCGCATGAGTCCATCACCTCAAAAACATCAAACAAGGAATTCATCAAACTCGTCAAGACCAGACTCGTACCAAGGTTACATCTGTTAGGGATTGCACGTGTGGATTCAAAAGCAGAGACAAGTGCAGAGATATATGCGTTCGTTTTGAGGATTTTGAAGACAAACAACTGCCATGACGCGTTCTACTCAATATCAGAAGCCCTGAACACAAAGGCAGTGCTCGCTCATCTGGTCACCGAACAGCAACCAGGAACGCAGGGGTCAGTGAAAAACCAAAGACCGAACTTCGGAGATCGTCTTGCAAGGATGATCATTGGCATCGCCAAGGATTTCGGTACCTGCTGGAATTGTCTCCAAACAGGACACACCACCAAAGCTTGCCCAAGACTTTCGGATCCTCAGACCAATGTTTCAATACTCATTATGAAGGACTATACGGGTATCACCGGACAAGAAAGAACCAACGGCCAAGAGAAAATTGCGCAGTACTGGAACCGTGCCTACCTGCTGTGACGGACGTCGGGGGCTTACACTACAAGTAAACCGTATTAGATATACAAGAGACCCGGAACAACTTGCCAATGTAAGAACGACCCCTACATCAACACACCCCAAAAACACATCAGTCACGATTGACACACCCCAAAAACACATCAGTCACGATTGACGGAATCCGATATGAGGCCCGGTCCAAACTCAACAATAACACCCAATTGAAAGGCTTTATCATTGACAGTGGTGCCGAAATTTCCGTGACGGACAATAAGGCATTGATTGATAATTTTCAGGCATCCACCAACATCCGAACAGAGATTGTGGATGGGGGCGGGACTCACCATCCCTGTCACGGGGAAGGAACAATCGCAATAGGCGGAATCACCCTCCGATGTCTCTGGGTACCATCACTTACAGTCAGCGTCATCAGCACCAGAGATATCAACGCCCAGGGCGGATCAGTATTATTCCTCGAGAACGGGTGTGTATACACCACAAACAAGAAAGAGGGAACCCTCCATCTAGTCCACACAGGCACCAAGGATGAAGACGTATCCAGAGTATCTACATTGGACCACAGAGTCATGACAGAGGATAGCGATAAGGTTTTCTTACCCAGTCAAGCTCAGCCGGAGTCTCGGACTCGGCATACGAATGAGCAAGCAAGCGTCTTCACG
The DNA here is from genome assembly GCA_002370295.1 of Metschnikowia bowlesiae. Lineage (NCBI taxonomy): Eukaryota > Fungi > Ascomycota > Pichiomycetes > Serinales > Metschnikowiaceae > Metschnikowia > Metschnikowia bowlesiae. The sequence goes on along the minus strand of NLAK01000087.1, from coordinate 14,965 downwards.
GACATGGCAGAACGTTTCGACCTCAATTTCTCCGGTATTTTTATGACAGTATTTCTGACAGTATTTCTGACAGTATTTCTGACAGTATTTCTGACAGTATTTCTGACAGTATTTCTGACAGTATTTCTGACAGTATTTCTGACAGTATTTCTGACAGTATTTCTGACAGTATTTCTGACAGTATTTCTGACAGTATTTCTGACAGTATTTCTGACAGTATTTCTGACAGTATTTCTGACAGTATTTCTGACAGTATTTCTGACAGTATTTCTGACAGTATTTCTGACAGTATTTCTGACAGTATTTCTGACAGTATTTCTGACAGTATTTCTGACAGTATTTCTGACAGTATTTCTGACAGTATTTCTGACAGTATTTCTGACAGTATTTCTGACAGTATTTCTGACAGTATTTCTGACAGTATTTCTGACAGTATTTCTGACAGTATTTCTGACAGTATTTCTGACAGTATTTCTGACAGTATTTCTGACAGTATTTCTGACAGTATTTCTGACAGTATTTCTGACAGTATTTCTGACAGTATTTCTGACAGTATTTCTGACAGTATTTCTGACAGTATTTCTGACAGTATTTCTGACAGTATTTCTGACAGTATTTCTGACAGTATTTCTGACAGTATTTCTGACAGTATTTCTGACAGTATTTCTGACAGTATTTCTGACAGTATTTCTGACAGTATTTCTGACAGTATTTCTGACAGTATTTCTGACAGTATTTCTGACAGTATTTCTGACAGTATTTCTGACAGTATTTCTGACAGTATTTGACAGTATTTCTGACAGTATTTCCAATGGCCGGGTGGTATTCTTTACAGACCATGAGGAAGTGAAACCCCTTCTGGAATCGAGGGAGTATCATGCCAGGCTTGGTCATCCTAGTGCACAAGCTCTCAGGGCTCATAACCTGTAGATTGGATAATTCCTCATCTGCGTCATACATGTTGTGCTGGGAGGACCGGTGAGCAACCATGGACTGATGTCCAGTGGTCCACCTTCTGATAGCACATACAATCATGAAGATAGCTGTGGACTTCTCCATCATCATTATCATTACATACATAAGTATTAGTGGGTCTGGTTCTAGGAGGCATCTTTGATGACACTCCAACCCGGGTTATCTTTGGTTCGAGTTCGGATCGTTGGAGTTGGAAGAATCGCGGCGGTAGTTCTTGCCATTGGACTTCCATGCGCCACTGCCCTGGCCTTTTCCGCGCCTATTACTGTTGAAGTTGAACAATATCAACAATAATAGCTTTTTCGTTTGTTTGTATTTTCCTGAGAGCCATTGTTTTGACGCTTAGACGAAGGTCGCTCGGTGCCCTCAGATTGAGAAGAAGAGTCCTTTTTGGAAGGTGCTTTTTCGATGAAACCCCAAGTTGTAAGACTTGCCAGGGTTTACAGAAAACCCCATTGCAAAGCAACATTGGCTAAAAGTCCAAAAGAGGTTTAGCTGGGCGCAAAAGCACAGCCGCAGTGAATGGGGTTACTGATTTCAATAACATCAATTCAGCAGGCCAAAAGGAAACAAAGGTTCTGCCGCACAAGATACTCTTTTGTAGGCGAGTCCTACGGACCTTCACCCGATTTCCCTAAGTCACTGAAACCGGGGTAATTAGGTAAATCCCCTAAGATGGGCCGCAATATAATCCAAAAAGGGCAATAAATAGTCAGACCAACAGACGGAGATTTGTCCGCAAGAGGTCCGGACTCTGATAATTGGTAAACTCAAGGGCAAAGCTCTTTGGGGTTGGACGCATTGTTCTTATTGGCAGAGGGTGGTTAATTCCCCCTATCGGGAACTTCCGTCTTGAGCTGTTCGCAAGGCTTACAAAGAAGGCAGTGAAACTTGGACGAATGAGGGCTCATCCGAAGCACACTGTTGAGCCATGGCAAGAATGGATTGGCTAACGGCCCGCGGTGTTTGGATCTTGTGTGTTTGCATTGACCGGGCATCCATGCCCAGATCGGTGTCGACAGGAATGGCGTCCCCGAAGGTGGTCCGTGACATTCTTCTTAAATATTTAAAGTTTGAGAATACGCTAAGGCTATTTCGCCCCGAGACGTCTAATCATTGCTATACCTCATAAAACTGTAATGAGCTTCTGCTATACCTCATAAAACTGTAATGAGCTTCTGCTATCCTGAGAGAAACTTCGGCAGGAACCAGCTACTAGATGGTTCGATAAATCCTCCGCCCCCCTCGCCCCTATACCTAGATTTGACGATCGATTTTCACGTGAGAACCGCCACGAGCTTCCACCAGAGTTTCCACGAGCTTCCACCAGATTTCCTCTGGCTTCACCCTATCCAGGTATAGTTCACCATCTTTCGGGCCCTTATAATTATGCTTCCTCTCTCGTTCATAAGAACAGAAGGGTAGCTTTGACCAGTTACTTTCATTCCGCATTTGGGGATTTACTCGAATACTTGCATAATCGTCACACTTGTTGGTCCGTGTTTCAAGACGGGCGAAAAGAGCACCATGTGGTCAAGTAACACCGTAGTATTGTCTTGAATTATCTCCCCCTTTCCCTTCCCTTTCAACAATTTCACGTACTATTCCACTCTCTTTTCAAAGTGTTTTTTCATCTTTCCATCACTGTACTTGTTCGCTATCGGTCTCTCTCCAATATTTAGCTTTAGATGGAATTTACCACCCACTTTGAGCTGCATTCCCAAACAACCCGACTCTTAGGAATAGAACTAAGTAGTTTCTTTAGTTAACGGGGCTATCACCCTCTGTGGCGTCACCTTCCAGTGAACTTTTTTCTAAAAACAACTCTACCCGTCAAATTGCAATTTCGAAGATTTCAAATTTGAGCTTTTACCGCTTCACTCGTCGTTACTAAGGTATTCCCTGTTGGTTTCTTTTCCTCCGCTTATTGATAAACTTAAGCGGGTAGTCTTAGGGCCGTGGGGAGAAAATAAAAATTTAATTGTGAGTTAAGCCGAAAATGTAATTGATGTGGTTTTCGAAGAAAAAAATTCGCCAGTACATCCCTAAGATTCGTCCCCCTATACTTGATTCTAGATCAAGTGCAATGTGCGTTCAAAAATTAATGACTCACGTCTGCAACTCATACGACGTATTGTAATTCGCTACGTCCAAAAAAACCAGGAGATCCGTTGTTGAAAGTTTTAAGATTTATAAATAATTTAAAATGTAAAATTTAGTTTAGTTTGTTCTCCTAAGGGATATAAATATTTTTCTGAATGATCCTTCGGCAGGTTCACCTACGGAAACCTGGTTACTCCGGAGGCGCCGGCAATGGTTTCAGCCGCTCGAACAGATGAGGTGCTTGGTGAGGTGCTTGGTGAGGTGCTTGGTGAGGTGCTTGGTGAGGTGCTTGGTGAGGTGCTTGGTGAGGTGCTTGGTGAGGTGCTTGGTGAGGTGCTTGGTGAGGTGCTTGGTGAGGTGCTTGGTGAGGTGCTTGGTGAGGTGCTTGGTGAGGTGCTTGGTGAGGTGCTTGGTGAGGTGCTTGGTGAGGTGCTTGGTGAGGTGCTTGGTGAGGTGCTTGGTGAGGTGCTTGGTGAGGTGCTTGGTGAGGTGCTTGGTGAGGTGCTTGGTGAGGTGCTTGGTGAGGTGCTTGGTGAGGTGCTTGGTGAGGTGCTTGGTGAGGTGCTTGGTGAGGTGCTTGGTGAGGTGCTTGGTGAGGTGCTTGGTGAGGTGCTTGGTGAGGTGCTTGGTGAGGTGCTTGGTGAGGTGCTTGGTGAGGTGCTTGGTGAGGTGCTTGGTGAGGTGCTTGGTGAGGTGCTTGGTGAGGTGCTTGGTGAGGTGCTTGGTGAGGTGCTTGGTGAGGTGCTTGGTGAGGTGCTTGGTGAGGTGCTTGGTGAGGTGCTTGGTGAGGTGCTTGGTGAGGTGCTTGGTGAGGTGCTTGGTGAGGTGCTTGGTGAGGTGCTTGGTGAGGTGCTTGGTGAGGTGCTTGGTGAGGTGCTTGGTGAGGTGCTTGGTGAGGTGCTTGGTGAGGTGCTTGGTGAGGTGCTTGGTGGGCGCTTGGTCTCGGACCCATGTATGGCTCCCTTCGAGCCACCCCGGCCTTTGCAGAGCCCTGGACCTGGCTGAAGACAAGTCTCTGACAGACCCGGGTCGTTTCAGGCGGGGTCCTGATTGGCACCGGCACGTTCCGAGAAGCCCCCTCGACCACCCTTGATTAGGAAGTGGGTCCCCGTTTGCTCACGCCAGATTTGCTGGATGTAGCAGGCTTGGCCGAATAGGCTTGGCCGGCTTCTTTGGCGGTGACAAAGAAGAAGCTATTCAAACCGGGACAACGGTTTGAACCAAGACGCTATGGTCGTATTCAATCCACACTGCAAAATTAAGCAGACCAAGCACAAGTTGTGCAAAAAGAGAGGACAGTGAAATTGTAGCGTTCCCCTCCGCTTGAACCTTTTGGGATGGCAAAACTCAGAATATAGAAGTGGGCAAGCGCTCCCCTCGAGATTTCGGAATGGAGAATCCGTTTTTCTAAGTTTGCTGAAGAGGGACAGGAAAATGAAAAAAAGGGGAATAGGACCTTCGGCCGGAGATACTATATTCAGTCCAGTTCTAGAGGTAGACTTTTATTCTTTTTCAATCACCACAAAATTTTCATGCATGTTGTGCTTTTGCCTGCTGCGCTTTATTTGGTTAAACCAACATCATTAACTTTCAATCGTGCTTGTGCCTTTGTATGATGCTTTTATATGTTATACCATCATGTTGGACTCCCCATGGGTAGTGCGCGACCCATAGGTCCACCCACATCAATTACCATTCGGCACTACTATCCCGATTAGGGCCTTATCGCCCGAGTACGGTGGCGCAGTCGTGACCGAAATTTCTATACTACTCGGATGATTCCCCCTTATGGGTCATCAACAAATACATCTTCTTTGAAGTCATCACGCCTTACACGGCTTGTCAGCACCTATGGGTAGCACACTACTCATAGGGAGTCTATTAGACCTGACAATAATTTGACTATAATCCTGCTCTATGCATTTTACCTACTGTATGTTTTCTTGCTATGTCCTTTACCTATATAAAAATAATCCTTATGGCTTATTTTGATTATCAGATCATGTTCGTTTTTTGTCGTGTCGACAATTCTTTCTTTAGATTTGACCTCTTTTTGCAGTTTGCTACGGTGACTTTCAAAGGCTTTTTAAACGTCAGTCAGATCCACTCGGGTAGTGCGCTACCCATGGACACACTAGTGGGACGGGCGGTCACAAGGTGAAAGCATCGGTAGCCAGCACAAAGAAAGGCGTGCACGATCCCGACCGCCTACCTTCGATGCTAATCGCACCTTAGCGGGTGCAACGTCGTAGTCTTCTTGGAGGCAGACCGGCCCCAGATGCCATTTTCGGCAAAACCAGCCCGATCGGGACCATTTAGGCTGCAAAGGAGATACAGGCATGGCCAACCACCCCACACCGTCAAAAGGTGGTGCAATCGGGGCCCTGGCACTCCCGATACAAGTATAGACGACCCCCTTTTTAGGCATCATCAAATCTCGAAGTACCACTTCCTTTCCATTAGCAGATACATTTGAATTCATGGGTCTGGTTCTAGAAGGCATCTTTGAAGACACTCCAAATTGGGTTTATACGATTCTATCGAACTGTGCATCGGGAGAATTCTGGAGTTTATCAATCTTTTCGGAAGGACCGTCGTGGTGTCCACGAAAAAAAAAAAAAAAAAAGCCGGCCGGGGCTGAGGCAGTAGTTGTACTATAATTTCTGGACTTTTTCGAGAAATGACGCTCAAGTGGGTGGTATAATTCCGGGGTATAGAGGTCCGTTTTTGATGTCTGCTTTGTTAGAATAATCGACTTGTAGTCACCGAGGCCCATAACCTGTAGAAAGGATAACTCCTGATTTTCATGATACCATGTCTGAGTTATTCGAGCTCAGATCCCCATTAGCCAACAACAAGGTCAAACATGGTAATATGATATCGAGTGGATTATGAAGACGTAGCTTGGAGAGTGCAATTGTTGTCAAAGGTTTTGTCAAGCTGTCTGCAATGTTGACCGTGATGTGAATATATCCACACCATTTTCATTACCGAATGCTGTGCTCAAATTCTGCCCCAACCACAATCTTAGATCCTTTATCAGTGACAATTCGTAATCATTATTACTGCTTAATCATCACAAAAAGTTGAGCCTTTGGCCCAGAACAATCTCACCCAACAAGTCCCACAGTGACTTCAGAGTTGTAGAGAGCACTGACTCAGAGGAAAGTGCAACCATGGTTTTGGATTCCGCATTGGCGAGGTCCCAAATTTATTTTGTATCCGGTAACAGCGACTGTGATAGTCTGATTTGGATAAAAGCTGGCATCTGAGTAGGCTTAATTAGACAACTTGACTGCAGCAGTATGAGTGCCAACGCTCCGCTTTCTTGAGGTATCGGTCAATGTAAGGTTTTTATCCTGGGTTGTGCCGGGTGTCTTGAAAGACTAGGAACAATGTAGGTGATGTCATGATATTGAAAGCAAAAAGTAGGCTGCCGACAATCTCAACTCCGGACAAGACAGCTTTTCCTCTTCGTTTGTTGCCCAATCAAAACCCTTTAGATCAGCTGATACTTCATTTCAGGAGAAATCACCATTCTTCAACTGCAACATTGCTCATCCCCGCATCTCGCCGAGGCTGCCACCCTTCCAGTACTCAAGACGCCACCGGTGCAATGCCTAAGACCACACCACCATAGGCACCCAAAGCGATAGCTCAAAGTTCACATCACTTAGCCAGCCTAGCCTTCTCCTTCGCCGCTTTCGTATCGTAGCTTATGCCACTAAAACTGCATGGCCAGTTGCCTCATGGTGCAATTCCGTGATTTGAGGATCGTGGTGTGGCGTAACCGAATGTTGAGTTCGTCTTGTAAAGCGTCTGGAGTACTTGGGCGACCGAGGGATCGGACAAGGCTCCGTAGCCAACAAGAGTATCGAATACTCCCTGGAACGATGGTTGAAGGTATGGCAAGCAGTCAAGTTGGCGAAGGGTGTTTAAAACATCATAGTAAGACGTGACCGGATTCGTGAGTGCTAAACTTTGTTGTTTTTGGGCATCCACGAGTTCGTCGTAGGCCTCACGTGTGACGTTCCATTTGAGGAACCAGTCGAAGAAGGCAGAATCCGAGTGGAATTTCGCAAAGCGGGGTGCAGCCGCCTCGAAGCTCTTGATAAGAGGCCAGTTGGCGTTACGACCAGCGGCGGCAAGAGCGGAGTGGAGGAGCGGCCCATTGAAGGATCGGATTCGGATCTGGGGTGCCAAGAATTGCAGGTCGGGCCCGAATTCCCAGCCCACTCGTCGTACCGGCAACTAACGGAGGCGTTTCTTTTCACGGTCACGTTCCGAACACCTGCTTGGTGAGCGTATCCACCTTGGAGTCATAGTCCTGGCATTTCAAAGCGTCCACCTCGCCAGTTAGCGACAGCACCAGCGAAGCAATGTCGTCCAGAAGCGCGTGTGCCTCTGCACCCAAAGACGCCAACTTCTCGTAGAGCTCTTGGTTATCCACCACCAACTGCTCGTAGATCATCGAGAGCTTGCGCTCGGTGTCCACCTTGGCGTGCGACAAGTGAGCGCCAATCACCGACTCGGCGCTGAGCTGGTCCACATGCAACGGCGCCACGGAGGGGTCGTCGCGGGCCACGCGGCCGTTCTGGATGATCTCATCCAACTCGTCTAGTTTGGCCTTGAGATCGCGCTCCGTGAAGATGTGCTCGAACTGCTTGAAGCACGTGCTGTGGAAGTACTTCTGGATCTGCTTGCGGGCCGTCTCCAACGCGTCTCGACCGCCCTCCATCTCCAGGATCGTCGGGAAACACGCATGGAGCTGCTCGGCCATGAGTGACTTCTTGATGGTCTGTTCCACGGCCTTGGTGACCACCTGGTTGAGCCGCTCGAAGCGCACGTGTTCCATTGCAAGCCTGAACACCGGTAGCAGACACTGATGAATTACCGTAACGGGCTGGAGAATAAGAGGGAGCTTGCTGGCTGGCCACCTTGGAATTGGGAGAGGTATCAGTCAGATACGGGAATAGATGACTAGCGGTCGGACTAGATGACTAGCGGTCGGACTAGATGACTAGAGGTCGGACTAGATGACTAGCGGTCGGACTAGATGACTAGCGGTCGGACTAGATGACTAGCGGTCGGACTAAATGACTGGTGGGTAGATAGACTGGTGGGTAGACAGACTGGTGGGTAGACAGACTGGTGGGTAGACAGACTGATGGGTAGTAGACAGTGGTGGGTAGACAGACTGATGGGTAGTAGACAGTGGTGGGTAGATGGTGATCGCGCAGTCACGTGCGGCCCACCTCACCAAGTCCTGGCACCGCCACCTCTCCCTCACCAACCATGCTGGACCCCAAACAGCTCATTGCTCAGGCAGACAAACTCGCCAAACCCCAGACAGGACTCTTTTCGTTTCTAGGCGGCTCCTCGTCGTTCCGCTTGGAGGAGGCATCCGATCTCTACGTGCAGGCGGCCAACGTCTATCGGTTGAACAAGGACTTCTCGCTGGCCGGGTCCCAGTTTGTGAAAGCCGCCGACATCCAGCGGGGATTGAACAATCACAACGACGTGGCAAACAACTTGATCGAGGCCTACAAGTGCTTCAAGTCCGTGTCGCCCACCGATGCCATCGATGCGTTGCTGAAGGCCATCCATATCTTCTTGACGCAAAACGGCCAGTTCAGACGGGCCGCCAACTTCCAGATGGACTTGGCGGAGCTATACGAGTCCACGGGCGACATCCAAAACGCCAGCGTCAACTTCGAGAAGGCTGGCGACTACTTCGCCACCGACCACGCCGAGGCTCTCTCCAACAAGGCATACTTGCGGTGCGCCGACTTGAACGCCGCCAACGGAGAATACCACCGGGCACGGGACTTGTACGACCAAATAATCAAGAGCCTGTTGGGGAACAACTTGACCAAGTGGAACTTGAAGGACTACTTCTTCAAGAACCTCTTGTGCACGTTATGTTTGGACGATGTGGTGGAGGCGCAAAAGCGTCTCAACACGTTTGCCGAGGATGAGCCTTCGTGGCCTTCTACGCGCGAGTGCCGCTTGCTCGAGGAGATATTGGACTGTATCCAGAACGGCGATCTCCAGCAGTTCCTGGACAAGGTGTACGAGTACGACCAGTTCAGCAAGTTGGACAAGTTAAAGACCCAGCTTTTGTTGAAGATCAAGAACTCGGTGGTGGAGAAGGACGACGACGACTTGACCTAGCGTCATGGTGGTGTGGTATGAGTCAATAGCCAACGTGCTCCTATGGTATGAGTGACTCAAACGTGCTATGTGTGACTTCTAAGTGACCCTATGCTATGTGTGACTTATAAGCGACTCCATGCTATGTGCTATATATGACTGTAATGTGCCATGTGTGGCTCTTGGTGCTCTTACTCCTACAGGCTCCCAGAACTCTCATGATCCTTGAATACTGATAATTTATTTCTCAATGCTTCGTTGCTATGTTCATTGATCTCTCGAATGCTGGGTCATAGAGGATTCTTGGCCCAACAAACTGTCTTCTCTCACCCATTGCTGCCGGTGGCTTCAAACTGTCTTCTCTCACCCATTGCTGCCGGTGGCTTCACACAGGCTTGCCGCCCAAATACTCGCTCCATCTTCTGACTTCGTTTGGGATCTCAAATGTCTCGGGAAGCGCCAGGAAGCTGATCTTGGCCCCGATCTTTTGCCTCAAGCACTTGGCAAAGAGCAACGAGGTGTTGGGCTCGTTGAACAAAGGAATGCCAAAGTCAATGGCGTTTCTTCTCATCACATAGTCCTGGTCCAACAAGCTCTCTGCCCTGGCCCGCGCCAAGTTGAACACGCCGCTGATGTCGTGCTTCTGGAAGATTTCCCGCAACGCCCGCTTGTCGGTCTTGGGAAAGTCAATCACCTCAACGGGCTGGCTCACATGGTGCTTCAAGTATTCGGCCACCTCCGGCGACGCAGCGTAAAAGTTGTAGCCGAGTCCCGACATCTCGTTGGCCACCCGGCCCAATTTGTCGTTGGCCAAGTCGCCGCCAAACAAGAGCCCGCTGCCAGGCATGGGCACGTGGAAGTTCATGGTGGACTGCATGGACGCCCAGTAGGCCTCCTCCACGTTGTCTCCGAAGCACGCCACCTCGCCGGTGGACGACATCTCCACGCCCAAAAAGGGGTCTGCTCCTGCTAGCCGCGTGAAGGAAAACTGGGGCACTTTGGTGGCCACACGGTCGTACTTCTGGGCCATCAAGTCCACCGGCAGCGGCACGTTCTCGTTGAGTAAAGCCTTGGCTGCCACGTCGATAAAGTTGGTTCCAAGCACTTTGGAAACAAACGGGAACGAGCGCGAGGCCCGGATGTTGCACTCGATCACCTTCAATTCGGCGTCCTGGGGGGCCACGGTGCCTTGGTGATCGTTCAAGATCACTTGCATGTTGAAGGGCCCGGTGATGTTCCACGCGCCCGCAACCTTATCAGCAATGACCTTCAACCGCTCCAATATCACCGGCGACAAATTTTGGGGTGGGAGCACCAACGTGGCATCTCCGGAGTGGACTCCCGCATTCTCCACGTGCTCCGACACGGCGTGCACCAACACCTTGCCATTGTGGGCCACGCCGTCAATGTCGATTTCCTGTGCTCCAAGGATGAATTTGGAAATCACCACGGGATGGTCCTGCGACACCTTGGACGCGTTCGATAACTTGGCCTCCAACTCGTCTTTAGAGTTAATCACCGACATGGCTGCTCCTGATAACACGTAAGATGGTCTCACCAACACGGGGTATCCGACTTGGTCGGCAAACGTCTCTGCTTCAGCAATGGATGTCAACTCCTTCCATTGCGGCTGGTCCACCCCAATACTGTCCAAAATCTGCGAGAACTTGTGTCTGTCTTCGGCCTTGTCGATATCCTCGGGATTGGTGCCCAATACGTTGCAGCCCGAGTTTTGCAACGTCAAGGCAATATTCTGCGGCAATTGGCCTCCCACAGACACAACAACTCCCTGGGCGTTTTCAAGCTCGTAGATATCGAGCACTCGCTCGAGCGAAAGCTCTTCGAAGTAAAGCCGGTCCACCTCGTCAAAGTCCGTGGACACTGTCTCGGGGTTGTAATTGATCATGATGGTTTTGTGGCCCGCCTCGCGGAAAGCACGGGCAGTAGCAACTGCACACCAATCAAACTCCACCGACGACCCAATTCGGTACACTCCCGACCCCAACACCATGGTACCGTTCTCGTTGAAATCCACATCCGATGAGGTGGCGTTGTAGGTGGTGTACAAGTAGTTTGTATCGGCAGGGAACTCGGCGGCCAAGGTGTCGATTTTTTTGACAAATGGAGTGATTCCATAAGATTTCCTGACGGCCCGGACATCCAACTCCGTCAGGCCCGTGCACATGGCTATCTGCTTGTCGCTGAAGCCGAGCTTCTTGGCCCGAAGCATCAAGTCGGTGTTGATCTTGCTCAACTCCCCAACGGCCTCCAACTCGCGGTACATGTTGACGATATTCATCAACTTGTGCAAAAACCATTTGTCGATTTTGGTCAAGTCATGCACCTTATCCACCGAGTAGTTTTCATGGAGCAACGCCTGGCCCACGGCCAACCATCTTCTGTCGGTGGGGTTGGCCAAGGTCTCATCCAAGTTGTCAAAATGGTCACCCTGAAACCCTACCAACAGCGGGTCAACTTGACGAATGGCCTTCTGGAACGATTCCTCAAACGTGCGGCCTATAGCCATGACTTCACCCACGGACTTCATGGCAGACCCAATATCTCTCTTGACATGCTGGAACTTCGATAAGTCCCAGCGTGGGATTTTGGTGACAATATAGTCCAAGGAAGGTTCGAAGTTGGCACTGGTGGTTTTGGTAACTGGATTGGGCAACTCGGGCAAGGTGTGGCCTAAAGCAATCTTGGCCGCAGTGTATGCCAACGGGTAGCCAGTGGCCTTCGAAGCCAATGCAGATGATCGGGATAACCGGGCATTCACTTCAATCACACGATAATCAAGTCCGTCGGGCTGAAGCGAGTACTGAACATTGCACTCACCCACCACTCCCAAGTGGCGGATGATCTTGATGGCAGCCGAACGCAACATGTGATATTCTTGGTCAGAAAGTGTTTGCGAAGGGGCCACCACAATGGAGTCACCGGTGTGGATGCCCAAGGGGTCGAAGTTTTCCATGTTGCACACCGTGATACAATTGCCCACGCGATCGCGGACCACCTCGTATTCAACTTCTTTCCAGCCCTTCAAGGACTTTTCCACCAAAATCTGGGGTGCTAGCGACAATGAGCGCGACGACAAGTCTCTCAACTCCTCCTTATTTGCAGCAAATCCAGAGCCCAAGCCACCCAAGGAGTAAGCAGACCGCACAATGATGGGGTAGCCCACATTCTCGGCCGCCGCCAAGGCGTCGTCAACGGTTTCCACGGCGATGGATTCGGCAATGGGGATATTGATTTCCTTGAGCGCCTGCAGGAAAAGGTCTCTGTCCTCCGAAGTCTCCAAGGTCTTTATTGGAGTGCCTAGGACCTTGACGTTGTACCTGTCGAAAACGCCCATTTTATCCAATTGAACTCCGACGTTCAAGCCAGTCTGGCCTCCAAAAGTAAGCAAGATCCCATCGGGTCTCTCGCGCTCAATGATGTACGTCACGTACTCTGGCGTCACAGGCAAGTAATAGATCTCGTCGGCCAACGAATGGGACGTCTGGTTGGTGGCAATATTGGGGTTGATCAATATGGACTGCTTTTTCGCTTCCTTGAGCGCCTTGATGGCTTGCGATCCGGAGTAGTCAAACTCTCCCGCCTGGCCGATGGACAAGCCGCCCGAGCCAATCACCAAGACCTTGTTGACATCCACCAAGTCGGAGTGGTCCTGCAGCGCAAGCTGTTTGATGTACTCACCCCCTTGGTAGACCGGGTCGGAGTTTAGTTTGCGGGTGGTGGATAAGTACTTGGTATGCGGTGGATTTGCGAAGACAATGGCAGGCAAGCGGCCCCAATTGCGGAGCGCCGGGGGCCTGGCCACCTTAGTGGCGGCTGCCAAGCCTCTATTGATAGTAAAGAGCATGGGAAAAGAAAGAGGTGGGGAGCGAAGGAGCGAGGCTTTTATAAGATGGCGGGCGTGGAAAAAACCCGGCCGAAAGCGGTAATGACTCAGCGCTAGCCGCGATCCAAGATCAGTGCGATTACCCGGACAAAAAGTCCCGAGCGTCCTGTATACAAGCACACTCTCCTCAACCGCACGCCCATATGCTCACGTGCGTTCTCCGTCTTGTTAGGCTGCCATCCGCCGGACCAACCAGTGTTTGCGCTGGAGCCCCAATGTCCCTTGAGCACTTTACTTTCTCGATATCGTCGAAGGGGGACGTCTGAAGCCGCAGGCCTGCACATATCCCCAAAAGCCGCCAAGCGGACTCGTCTCGGCCGTATGCAGACATTTGACCGGTTCTGACCATCTTCCAGGAGGGGCAGCAGCATATTTCGGTACTTGGCACCTGGTACGTGCAAAGATTAAGCAGGACTTGATGAGACGGATATTCGGTATCATAAGAGAAGGATAATGGTCTAGACCTTAGCCGCTTTCTTGCCGCCTTCTTGCCGCCTTCTTGCCGCCTTCTTGCCGCCTTCTTACCAAAGCTGTTGATCTTAAAAATCCGCAATTGAGCAGGAAACAATATACTGTGGATATAGGATCCCCAATTATCCCGTTTCTGATCTTACCCGACACATGCCACTAGATTGCTGTGAAAGGACAGTACAACGCTTGGCGATACTATGCAAGGGCTATGCCACGCTCGTCCACCATGTTACCGGTTTTGGCCTGGGATGAAGTTGCATAATGAAGAGATGGAGCGAGATCCTCAAGTCTTGTTTCTCTCCAGATCTTTAACTGCCATGATCCGATGGCCGAAACCAACATGAACAACACCGGAATTCCATGACGCCGCTTGAGCGTTGGGAGACCACAGCTGAGCTTTTCCTATTAGGGCCTGGAGGAGATTTGAGACGAGTCACTTCTCTTGGCCAAGCTCTTTGGCCACATGAGCAGGGGCAAATGAAACAATGATAAACTTCACTCAGCGACGTGAGTCGCTGGAAACGGCGAAAGGACGGGTCTTTTGGGTCTCAGCACTCCCCAAAATCCATATAGGCAGTGGATTCCGTTCTGGATGGAACGGAAAAATATCCAAAGCCTTCCTGGTCATATTTAGATATACAAATCTGAAGATGACTGAGATCAACGCTGGAGTCCACAGACTAGCGATATAAATGGAAAGAGCTCATTATTGACGTCCTTGGAATTGATCACACCATCGTTTCAACCATGAGAGCGTGTATAACAACGCTCAACCCGTTCATTACGATTACGATTTCGACTTTTTGCTGATCAATGCTATAAAAGTTGACATTTCATCATGCCATTTTTCACGAAACTGAAGAAGGGTCTTTCGAATTCTTGGTTTCTGAATTTGCTCCTGCAAATGGAGCCATGTTGCACTGGCTTGAAACCTCTTAGAAACGCTGGTTTGAAGTCCTTGCCATAACAGGTTAAGTTGATATCATAGTGTGTATCACACAAATTCCCTATCAAGATTACAAGATAAATAGACGTTGGCATTAATTTCTTGCTAGGATTGTACCAGTAGATTGTGTGCAAAAGAACGTTCCTCTTAGCAGCGCCACTTGTCGGTTTGCACTATTTCGTGCTGCAACGGATGGATGGTCCCCTAAATGTTTTATAGGTGATTTTGCAGGTTTTGTGTCTTGTACGACGTGTTTGAGCTATGAATTCACCATTTCAAAATCAAACAATATATGATAAGTGTGTTAAAGCAAAAAAGTCAATTTTCGTGTTAGGAAACGATTTCAAGCATGATACTAGATGCAGTATCCTGGCCGGGTAACACCCGCACATCTGTGCAGGAGCGCGTACACC
>NLAK01000088.1:0-61047 GCA_002370295.1 Metschnikowia bowlesiae | reverse complement strand
AGACAGTAGAAGACAGTAGTAGACAGTAGAAGACAGTAGTAGACAGTAGAAGACAGTAGTAGACAGTAGAAGACAGTAGTAGACAGTAGTAGACAGTAGTAGACAGTAGTGGACAGTAGTAGACAGTAGTGGACAGTAGTAGACAGTAGTAGACAGTAGAAGACAGTAGTAGACAGTAGAAGACAGTAGTAGACAGTAGAAGACAGTAGAAGACAGTAGAGGACAGTAGTAGACAGTAGTAGACAGTAGTAGACAGTAGTACAATAGTACAATAGTACAGTAATAGAAGTAGACAGCGCTGCGCACGTGCAGGAGATACACTGATGCGAAACAGCACGTCAACAAAACCCCCATGTCTACAGCCAACCTCTCACACGCATGTGATCAGCTCCTTCCGTTGCTACATCACGACTTCGGCATTCCGCAGCTCTGGCCCGAAGCCACCCGCTCCTCCGAAGATCTCCGCCCCGAGTTGGACTACTTTGCCCTGGCCGCCGTCCTAGCCCACAAGCTCGACCGCGTGGTATACTTGAACTGCATGCAGCGGCTAGTGGCCCAGGACCGGCCTTGGATCGAGTCCAAGTACACGGAGATCTTCGACACGCCAATCTTTCGCAGCATGAGCAACGCCCAGATCCGCCGCTTCCTCCTCCACATGGCCGCATTCAAGAACGACGACCTCGCGCCGTTGTTGGCGTCGGCGCTGCCCGTGCTCCGGCTGATCTTCCTCGAAAACCTGACCTTGACCAATGCCGAGTTGAGCGTCCTAAACAACCTCAAAAAGGCCGGTTCCGCCTACAATGCCCATCCCGCCAATATCCGTCCCTTGATGGCGGAGTACGAGCGCAGCTTGGCGCTCCTTGCCGCCGTGGCCCACAAGGATGTTGACATCCTCTCGCATATGCGCCACACCATGGCGCCGCTCGTGGGCCAGCTCCATAGCCTAGCGGCTGAGCACCGAGCTCTCGACAACACCTTCCAGAACCAGTTTGGCGCCGGCCCCGAGGACAAGCGCCTGCGCACGCTTCTCCGCGACTACAAGAAGCTTGAGAGGAAGACCAGGCTCCTCTCCATCCTCTCGGACTTGCTTCCTCAGATGGTCTTGTGCCTACCGACCAACTGGTACGAAGACGAGCGGCTACACGCGATCATCCTCGATTGCCTGGAGCTCCTGGAGAAGTTGGCCGAGGTGCCCCGGGTGTCGACGATGCACGACGCCCTTTCCACGGAGTACGAATGCGGAGGTCTTTGACCGCGGCGTGGTCTGGGGCAGGGATATGTTTGACTTGCTCCGGTCTTTTCCCGTCAATTTTGCCACTCCCCTCCCAGAAGAATCGATAAGATTCGATGTCTACAAGATGGAGCAGGGAATAGTTGATTTGAAGTTGGTCGAATAAATGTTTGTCCTTTGTGAGAGCAAAGACCGTCGTGTTAAAGATTTTTGGGCTACAGACCTAGCAAGGATGACTGGCGTGGGTATGTTGCATTGAAGAACACATGACAAGGGCAGGAAGAGTTTGGTGGAGTTTGGTGGAGTTTGGTGGAGTTTGGTGGAGTTTGGTGGAGTTTGGTGGAGTTTGGTGGAGTTTGGTGGAGTTTGGTGGAGTTCCCGGTGGAGCCCTCGATGCAGTTTCCAGATGTTTGAGTCATGTTGCTCGGGCCCTTTTTGATGAGCTACAACCAGAGCAGATTCTCAAGGTTCAAGAAGTGTTTGAGTATGAGAGAAGCAGTTGCCCTGATGAAAACTGAATTCCCCACAAACGTTCTCAGATTCAGCCAAGGCTAGAGCTTGTCGAAGGAAAAAAAATCCCCAAGGTCATGTGGGTTATGTCTGACTTTTATTGATGAGAATTACTTGTTGGCTCCCATCCGCAACGTTCTTGGCCAAAACAAGCTATGCACGCTGTTGCCATCTTTTTTCAAAGTCTGGACGAATGGGGTCTGTTTATTCATTTTTTGGACCCGGGCAATGTGGTGACAAAATGACCCTTTTTCCGAGTGATTTCCAAGTGATGCCTGACTCCAGAAAGAGAAAAGCAAAAGTCATTCTCGGCCAGGCGCTACATGTTGACAAACTCCATGACTATATGTTATGGATATCACCTCTCTTCCAAGCTCCACTTAGACTCGAAACGAAGGATGGTGCAAGTGCAGCGCCTCCCTTCCAGAAGAGGAAACGTCCAAGTCCTTCAGTCGTGGAACTAGCCATCGGCGGAGCAAAGCAAGACGAACAAGGGCGCAGCCGTGGTAGCTCATGTATCTCGGCTTTACTCTGGAACGACTTTCGATCGAAGCTCTGGAGCCATTGATCCAGACAACGAAGTAGAAAAATCAGCTTGAACGAGAAGTTGAGGAGGAACTGGGCTCAGCCGGTAAAGGAAGTTCAAGAAGAGTGTTGCTACTGATCCAAGGCCAGACACTTGTTTCTATATCAAATCGAGCCAGAATCGTTTCAAGTCCAAGGTTTCTAGGGCCCATGCCTTGTTCCAGTGAGGAAGGCCAATGGTCTGAAGGATGCAAGTCGTCTTCATGAACGTTGCTCAAAGATATTAGACCATCTTAGGCATTCCAAGAGCCGACGCTTTGGCCACTCATGGATGGCGCCGTTGGTCAGCTAGGTTTGGATTATCGGGGAGGTACCGAAGAAGGCTATCGTTGGGTCAAACGAAAAGTGGTTCAACCGGAGCCGCAAGGGAATCCACAGGAAACAGGGAATCCACAGGAAACAGGAAATCCACAGGAAACAGGAAATCCACAGGGAAATTCACAGGAAAATCCACAGATTCAACATGGATCTTCACAAGAATATGAGGAATTTGGGAGCGGAGGGCAAGTTGGAGACCGAGAGCAGTGTTCGAAGTGTGCCATTGCCTCTTGAAGTTGGAGCCATACGAGGCGTTGTTCGTGAGTCCATGATCACATTCCTGGCATTACAGGTTCATAGGGCCATCATGAAGAGGTTCCCGCAGTTCTATTGCCTCATCTGTCGATTGATATGAGACCTTGAGACCGATATTGAATGAGATGAAGATGGATGAAGATGAAGATGGATGAAGATGAAGATGGATGAAGATAAGATCAAGATGAGGATCAAGATGAAGATGGAGATGAGATCAAGATGAAGCTGGTTGCCAGGGTTTAAACCGTCGTGGTTCCGTGGGGCCTCAACAAGATGCATAACAACACGAGGGATCCTGGCAGCGGATTTGGCTCAAGTGCCGGAATTCCAGAGCTGACAGTGTCCGTCCGACTTATGCTTTGACGGAGGGTCGAAAAGCCGGCATATGGGCTATTGTGGCAGGGCCACTTCAGGCCACTTCAGGCCACTCCAGAACCATCCTTGGAGAAGAAAAGAGGCCCATGGCCAAGCTCAAGCTTTCTGATGGATCTCGCTCAATCGGATGGTCCTGCAAAGGTCCATGGCGCAGTCATGATTAAAGGGAAAAATGTCTTAAAACTCAACAAGTCTCTATACGGTTTGAAGCAAGCTCCCTTCGTGTGGAACGAAGTGATAAATGATACCATTGCAGAAACGGGTCTCAAACGAGCTAAAAATGAAACATGCATTTACTGCAAAAGGTATGAATCCTCGATAGTGTTCATAGCACTCTATGTCGATGGCTTACTTGTGCTTGGAAACAAAATTGAAGATGTGTCTAGAACTAAGGAAATGTTGAGCAGGAACTTCGAAATGAAGGATTTAGGAGGAGCCAAGAAATTTCTAGGCATAAACATCGAAGTGGGATATGGTTACACAAAAGTACATCTTACAGATTACTTCGAAAAACTCTCATTGAATTACTCAATGATTTCAGATCGAGGAAATGGCCTACCGGCTGACCCCAAAGGATATGCGAGCAGCACCAATGATGAAGATGAAGAACCTTGTGACAATCACGAATACAGGTCTGTCATTGGAAAATTGCTCTTCGCAGCAAATGCTGTCCGTTTTGATATAAGTTATATTGTTCTGAGTCCATCAAGACATCTCAACGACTCAAGGATCAAACACTTAAAAGCAGCAAGGAGGTTCTTCGTTGTCTAAAACCAACTCCATCTATGGGACTCATTTATGAGTCACAATCAAGTTGTCAAATTAATGCCTATTCGGATGCCAGCTATGCATCCAGTCTTGAAAAGGATAGTCTTTCTGTCACAGGATACCTAATACTCCTAGGAACTTCACCAGAGCTGTGGAAATCGAAGCTACAATCTACTGTCGCAACCTCGACACTCGTTGCCGAGTTAATTGCGCTTTACACACCCACTCTTGAAGCTATATGGGTTAAAAACATATTGCTAGCAATAGATTTGGAAACGGAGATAAAATCCTATTGTGACAATAAAGGTGTGATCCTGACAGCTGTAACTAACAGGAAATGTGAGGGCTCATAACCTGTAAAGAGGACAATTCCTGTTCAACGTCATACATGGTTGTATCCGGAGGAGCATAGAGTAACCACGGACTAATGTCCAGTGGGGACTTGTGTTTGAATAACACTGCCATGGTATCATGAAGATACGTGTGGACTTCCTTCTCAATACATTTTAGTGGGTCTGGTTCTAGGAGGCATCTTTGATGACGGCCAACCTTCCAGGTACCCCAGTCAGCCCAGAGACCAGTCAGACCAGACTATCTCAAAGAGCTTTACAGATTATTCAATAGCTGGATCATCAAATTCGGTAATATCACCTATATACATTTACACCAGGAACAACCGCTTGTTGACAATGTCCCAGTTGATGCAGTCAAACACGTTGCGGAGGTACGTGTCCCGGCCCGTAAGCCCATAGTCATGGTAGTAGGCCACGTCCCAGAGGTTGAAGGCCAAAAGAGGCAAGCTAAAGTCCAAGTCGTCCGCCCGGGCCTGCTCCTGCACCCGCTTCATGGCCTGGTACTTCTCCTCGGTGATCATGCCGTTCAAGTCCAACGCCTGGTTCTTTCCGTAGTAGTACGGAGTGCCGTCATTGTGGCACAACATCAAGTCGATGGTCTTGTCGGGCGACTCCACCAAGAAGATCCAGCCCTGGCCCACGCACGTGCGGGCCATCTCCAACACCCGCTCGCGCAACTGCTCGAGCGTGTCGATGTTCTTCAACCTTTCCATCAAGAACCGCGACGGCTTGGTCATTTGCGCTTCTTCTTTGGGCGCCAACTGCTGGAAGAAAAAATGGTTGTTGTGGGCCTGCGACGCGTAGAAGAAGATGTTCTGCTCCGTGGTTCTCTTGGCCGTGGAGAGCAACACCTGGTACGGCGAGAGCCCGTCGTGGAGCCCGCCGGCTGTCTTGAGTGTGAGCGATGTGGTAAGGAAGCTCTGGTACTGCGTCCATGCTGAGGCGTATCCCGATTCGGAGTATAGCCCGGCCACGCCGGCACGGGCGTACTCAGCGTGCCGAGGGAGCTCCGGCACCTCGTGCAAAAGCCTTTTGTGGAGGACGGCAACACGCTGGGGAAGCGCCCGCGGGGCGGAAAGGCGCTGGAGGAACATGTGGAGGAGAACGCTGGGCCAGGGAGGGCCGAGGCGCTGGGATGAGAAGCTCTCGCTGGAAAACCGTGCTGCGCACGCCCTTGTTGTGGGCCACCGGCCGGCCGCCCGGGCCGCCGAATTCAAAGCGGCATCTTGACCGCTCACTAAGCCCGAGCCGCCGCACCTGCGTCGGGCCGTGATTCCTCGTTAATTGCTGTTTCCACCGCCACGGCCGGGGCCTCCGGAGTCTGGATGCGGCCGGGGTGGTGTACGGGCCTGGGTGTACGGGCCTGCGCCGCGGCTGGGTGCAGTCCCTCATCATGGCTCACCATGTAAAACCTCAGCGGTCTCCACGCTCCGGCTGACGACCGGCGTGTTCAGAGACACCCAGTTGGAGTCGCGGAGGAGTTTCTTCGGGTCGGAGCTGCGCCCAGTGGCCTTGCGGAGCAAATCGTCGTAGCTGGCCTCCTGGCACTTGTATTCGCGCATGATGAGCCCCGTCTCGAAGTCGATGTACACCCGGGTGTCCCGGATCCGGAAAGCCACATCGTCGATCCTCATAGAGAACCGGCCCAACAAGAGGAGACACGACTCCATCACCCGCACCTTGGCCAGGTACATGGAGATGCCGTTGTCGCCCAACTCGTCCTCGAACAAGATGGACTCGTCGAAGAAAAGGATTGGGTCCTGGCGCACCAACTTCTCAAGCGGAATCTGCCCCTCGGCCTGGACAAAGTGCATTTGATGCACTGTGCCGGTGTAATTGGTGGAGTAAGTCCAGTCGTAAGGTCTGACTGACTCGAGTGGTGGCAGGTCGCCCCGATCGGTGCTCTCTCTGCATTCACGCATATCCTTTTCGCGGCATCCTTCCGCAGCAGTAGCCTTCGAGGCCAGCGCCTTCTCCTTTTGCTCTGCCTCTTCCTGGCATCCTTCCGCAGCGACAGTCTTCGAGGCCAGCGCCTGCTCCTTTTGCTCTGCCTTGGGCCGCGAGCTGAGCCACTCCTTGTAGTAGGCCACCTTGTAGTCAGCGTGCAGGGCCAAGGAGTCAAGAGCATCGAGCGTATTGAACTCGATGAACGCGCCGGTCGTCTCGTGGTACAAGCGCACGCAGTTGTTGCCGAAAATCATCTCCGGGAGCGGGAAGTCGTAGCGGGTGTCATTGAGGTGATCGAGCTCATCGGACAGGCATATGGGGCCCTTGGTAGTGAAGATGCTCCAGTCGCCCACGGTTATGGAGGGCCGTTCCTGAATAGGATACGTAGCCTTGGGCAGCGGAATGATCACTGTGCCACACGCTGCACACTGCGGGTTCTTGCAAGGCCCAACGTGGGACTTTGCAGGAACACACACGGATGAGGAGCATGTGGATTGGGAAGGAGCTTGCGCGTCCACGCCCATATCAAGGCGGCCTGAGCCTGAGCGGCCTGAGCGGCCTGAGAGACCTGAGCGGCCTGAACTTGAGGGAAGAGGGCCGGGGTAGATAGTCGATGCCGAGAATGGGGCACTCGGGGTTGTAGATTGAGGGGTATTTGGGTCTCTGCGTTGGCCAGCCTCTTTGGAAGCTGACGGATTTGACTGCATAGAGCCTGGCGTGGACAATGGCCGGGTTGCTTGAGTGAATCCACTGGTTTGGCCGCTTTCGATGGGGTTCTGCTGGATCCGTTGATCTCGGTCTGTCCTTCTAGAGTCCTCCCTTTCTTTCCCCCCAGAGCCCCCCCTTTCTCCCTCAGACTTGCTTTCCTTCTCTTGCGGATCGCTCTTTTCAGACGAAGCAGGGCCTTGGGGATTTGGCCTCAAAAACCCGGCGCCAGCAACCGCCAGCGAGTCCAGCGGCGCCGGGCCAGGGCGGCGGCCTGGAGCCTGCGCCATTCTGGCGTGGAGCGAGGCGGACGTCTGCTGGTACGGCGGCATTCTGCCGTGCAAATGCGCATCCACAGAGGCACGTGCCTGGGTGACGGAGGCATGGGTACCTATCATCCCCGTCCTTGGTTTTGCAGTTTCACGGTCCATCTCTGCCTTTGAGATAAGGAGCGCTCCAAGCGTATACTCCCGGTGCACGGGTGCCGGTGCACGGGTGCGCTTGCACTCCCTCCCACGCAAGACTGCTCGGGACATGCTTAAGGCGGCTACTACTTTCTTCCTCGACTTGAGGGTGAGTTTTGGCATTCAGGGGCATGTTTGACTAGGGGAGCAGTCATCAGTACGGCAAACCCGCCGCCGTGCTTCATGTGACGGGGCGTTCAAATGAATGGGTCTGGCGGGTGCACGGGTGCACGGACGGTTGCCAAGCCGCCAGGGTCAGGGGAGCCAGGGGGAAGTGGAGTCAGGGGAACTGGCCAAACAAGAAGGAATGACTATAATGAGGGGCTTTACAACATTTCGAGGTTCTCCGTTGGCTAGTGTCTGTCAGATGCCAGCAGTACCCATTGACTTCGAGATCTATCCGTGTTTCTTTGGTCAACTTGAGCCAGTTGTCTGTGATCAACATGCTTCAGTGTTTCCATGACGAATATCCTGCAATTTTCTGTGATCAATATTGTCCCCTCATTCTAGGTGGCCAATTCCATTATGTCACTTGTGATTGATCTACCTTTCATCAATCATTACTGTCCATTGATTCCATCCATGTTCATATTTGGGACTCGATACTTGGTCTTCAGTATTCTGATTCGTCTATTCTGATTCGTCACTACTCGTTCGCAATCATCAGACTAGTTAATTGGTGACTATCAGCTGTACTATCCATCACAGCAATGTGGCTCATGCTCGCAACCAAACCAGATCATGATTTCATCCTGCTTCCGCTCATTTGATTGCCCTCGATTACCTGAGTTGTCAAATACAATCAACCGCTCATCCTATATAACCCAAGTGCATTGGTTCCACGAGAGTGCTATTCTCATAAGGGAGGGCGAGTGTGATGGTATTCTCTCTAATCTGCATTTGATCATCAAGAGACATTTTGGGTTCAAGAAGTGCCTGAACGGACATTCATTCTTTGAAACAAATGAAAAAAACATGCCTTGCTCTTTTGAAAAGTATTCAAGAAGCTTTTGTTCTTACCAATACTATGAAGAATCCACCATGAAGAAACCCAATACTCATTACGAAAAACCAGTGCAAAAGGCCCCTTTTCAGCGTCCATCACTCTCCTGTCCACCCAGGGCCCGTTGGTGCACTGCATGGCCTCTCTCATTGGAACGTTACTTGGAACAAGATGCTAGACTCTATGTTTCAGTCACACCGGTCGAAATCACCGACATTGATCGGCTTCTTTCGAGGCAAAGTTTCCGTCGAGCAGCGAAACCACATGGAGCCATGGCGGTCGCTCTGATGACACGAGATAACATAATTTGCACCCATGTTCAATGCACGTACCATGTGCAATCTACCCATGCAACCATGTTGCATCAAGAAGGCACTCCAACCAAATTCTTCTCGCTGGTTGCGTGGCAAGCACAATTAGATTTTGATACACGCTGATAGCCTCTTGCATTGATTTTCGACTGGCTACATCGCAGGATCCAACTATCAGATGTTAGCACCTGTTATTAAACGCATCAACCTCCAGTATGCTGTCGTCAGCAAATCCGAAACTCCTTTTTGCTAATCATTGGGCCCTGTTGTTGTTCCCGAATCACGTGGATTCTTCCATCCGGAGACCTTCCCGCACAGCCAACACAGAGTCTGCAATCACCGCATCCACGCCCGCCTTCATTTGAATCTTGCAAGCTTCCGGGTCATTGTTCTGCACTCCATACGTCACACACACCAAGCCAGACGACTTCACCACCTGCGCCAAGCGCGGCGTCTTCACCAAGGTTTCTGCAGCGCTGACAATGCCCAATAGGTTCCACTTTTTGGCGAAGCGGATGGCGTTCTGAAGGGAAGAGGCTCGGATATCGGCCATGTCGTTGGTGCCCGCCTCAGTCAAGTACAAGATGGGCATGGTGGGTTGTTTCAAGGACAAGAGCGTGCAGATGTCGGGGTGGAACGACGAGAAGAGAATGTTCCGCCCCGATGTGTTTTCGTCATACACCACCTTCAAGATGGTGTCCACATAGAAGTTAAGGTCAAAGGCAAACTCGCCCATGCTCTCGTGCTGTGCCTCGTCCAACATGGGGTACTTGAGCTCCATGTTGAAGCCCACGTTGTTGGGCAATCTTTTGAACAACTCCTTGAGAGTCACGAAGCTGGATGCGATGGATGTTCCGCGGGCATTGCCCTTGAAGCCCTTCTCCTTCCAGGTCTTGGTCAACTTCATGCGCCGCGCCATCTGGTCACGGAACTCCTTTTCCAACTCCTCTTCCTCCACGCTGCTGCTCATGTTGGGGGCCGACGGGTACGACGACATCGTGCGAGGCCGGTTGTACTTGGCCAACATCTCATCGTCCAACGAGAAGTTCTTGGTGATGTTGGCGTTGGACTTTTCGTACGAAAACCGTTGCTTCGACTCTTTCTCGTGCTCGTTGAGCCCGAAAAACTGCTCCGATGTCAACAAGTGCATCGGAATGTCTCCTCCAGATTCGGCCACCAAGAAGTCGTGGTAAATCACCGGCACAAAGTCCTTGGTCAACTGCACATCGAACTCCACGTAACTGGCCCCCAAAGAAGCCGCTGCAATGAACGACTCCACCGTGTTTTCTCCCAACTGCAACGATTTCTTGTTGTTGAAGTTCTTGCCTAGCCCGCGGTGGCCGATGACCCGCGTGGAAACGAGCTGTTTCCAGTAGGTGTCTGATCTGGAAATGGACATTTGTGAGTGAACAAATGGCGTCACGTACATGAACTCGAAGCGTATCTTGCCCATGATCTGCAACGTGCTCTGCTCCATGATTGGCACCGTGACTGTGTTGTTCAATGACCGCAAGTGAGGCCCCACCTTGGAGTACACACTGTCCAATAAGGCAATACCCCTCCCCAAGATCTTATTGGCCGATGGACTCCAATTGTCGGTTTCGGGTGCAAAGTATTGGTACGTCGGGACAATGTCGAACGTCACATACACATTGCTGATGTCGAGGTTGTTGGCCAACGTGAACACCAACGGGTCTGTGGCCGTGCCATGCTGGTCCTCAAAAGGCAAGTCCACTGTCACGGGAGACTCCACCACCGAGTTGGTGAGCCTGCTGTGGCACGTCACCACCAACGAGAGCGCCGTGTCCAATTCCGTGGAGAAGCTCTGCGGCATGGAGATTTTGTTCAAGTCAATCACATTCAGCTTATCCCTCGTATCGGTGGTCCCCAAGGTGATGAGCACCAAGTTCTCGTCTTTGCCCAAGAATTTATGGCCAAACGATTTGATAGGCTTCTGCTTGCGCCGGCTGACCGGCGACCGAGACCGCGACATGTTTCGTGCGGACAAGGAGTTGCTTTCCCGGTCCTCAGATTCCAGCTTGGACATGTCCAATTGCTTGAACTGCCTATACACCTCGTTGACTGCATTGCGGTTCAGCTCAGGAAGCTTGTCGATGGACAGAGTCGAGAGGAGGGCTTCTTCGCTGACGGGACCCATGAATGGAGACGTGGTGGCCAGGTTCGACTTGGACAGCGCATTGGCCTCGCGGGGGGTGTTCTTGGTTGGATCGTCGATGTTGTGGAGCAAGAGGTTGCGGTCTGCTGGGAGAAGAGCATCTGCGGCCGCCAAGTGGCCTCGTAACGAGGCGTGTTCCATGGGCAACCATCCTGAGTCGTCGGTCAAATGGTAGTGGGCGCCGTACTCCTTTAACTCCTGGATAATCGGCAAGAGGCCTTCGGCAGCAGCAGCGAAGATCGGCGTCCAGCCAAACACAAGTTCGCCCAACTCCGGGTTAGCCCCGCTCTCCAAAAGGAATTTCACCAACGGGACAAGGTTGGACTTGGACGCGATGTAGAGCGCCGTTTCGTTGTTGTTCTCGACGTCGGTATAGTCCACATCCACAATGTCATTGGAGATTGAGAGGGTGACAATTTCGTGACACCCCAACCGAGTAGCCAAGAGAAGCAAGTTCGGGCACGTGAGCGGACACATGGAGAAATTGATGAGCGTGTGGAAGGTCTTGGGGTGCTTTCCTATGATGGCGAGGTGAAGAGGCGTCAAGCCTTCTTGGTCGCCCCACACGCGCACGTCGTCAAAGGAAATGTGGTCTCTTACCAAGTCCCACTCGACGAGATACTCCAAGATGAGTTTGGTCACTTCCTTTGTGCCGTATTGCGCAGCGTAGTGCAAAGGGGTCCGCTGGTAGATGTCTCTGTCCAAAAGCAAGTGCTGGAGATCTTTGCGACCGGAGATCTTGTCGAAGACGTACTTCAAGCCATCGATGCGGATGGGCGTCAATTGAACCCCGTCTGGGCCAGATTTGTTGGTGTAGAGCCGGCTCAAATCCGTGGATTCGCCAGGCACGAGCTGGTTGGGATCCTTGGTCACCTGCTTCTTGCCCAACGACACCACGTGCTGGTGGAAGAAATTTCTTCCGGAAATATCCAAAGGATCCTCGAGGTAAAGCACACTACCACCTTCGATTTTAGCGAGCTTAGCCTTGTGGTCCCGAAGCTCATCAAAGAGGGCGTCGATGCAGTTGAAGGAGCTGTCCAATGTGGCCTTGTTTAACAACGCCAACAAGAACTTGAGCAGAAGCAGGTCTTTGGGAATGTGGCCCAATTCGCGGGCCAATCTCGGACCATCGTTTTGCAAGATGATCTCGTAAAAGTGCTGCATGGAATCCTTGTCAAAGGAGTACTTTCTGCTCTTTCCAAGCTTCAAGCTGTGCTTGTCTGACGCGTTGACCAGAAGCTTCGATAGGAGAATCTGCTGCTGCGCCAACTGGTTGAGGATCTCGTTAATTGTGTTGAGTCCCCGGGATAACTCAATCCCGTTCGCAAAGGGCAAGCTGGGCACCCTCATGGAGAGATACGTGTCCTTGTTATCACTGGGCAATTGTAAGAGCTGGGGTTGTTCTTCCGTGGCGTCGCCGAGATCATCGTGTGAGGCGGAAAGCTGGTCATTCACCACCACAGAGAGGTAGCTCAACTTCTTGTCCAACTTCTTGAGGATTTTCACAAACCCTTTGTTGTTCAACTCGCCAAACCACTTTAAATTGCGGTAGATGGAGCGCAATTCCAATAAGATCGACACTATCTCATCCAATTCGTCCGTGGTGTCCACCTGCAACGTGATGACGCCGTTGGAAAAGCCGAGGGCGTTGATGATCCGCGTCAGCCGGGTTTTGTACTTTGCAAACGTGGCATTGTAGAACAGCGACACCTTTTCGATGTCGAAATCGAGCTCATGGAAAAACTGCGAGAAGTTGTTGGCGATGAGCTCCGGGAGATCGAGCGGCGAGTCTTTCTGGTAGTTGATGAGGTTGTCGAAGTTGCGGATGGTCTTCTTGAGGTGCTTGTAGTTCATGTAGTTGGTGGCCCACTCCGGGATCTGGTGGGAGGCAAAGGTTTTTCCGAACTTCATGGCTTGGGACGGTCTTGCAGCGTGGGGGCAATATGGATTTCTGGGCAACGGCTGATTCCCGTGTGGTGTTCGAGAGTGGCTGGTGCTTGGGCGATGGGCGGTTTAAATACCCCGGTGCGCTTATCGCGGTGCTGCATATAAACACACCAATTGGCCGGTGGCACCAGAGAAGACCACGTTTCACATGGGTATGAAGGCATTTGGCCGTCGAAACATTGACGCAGCCAGTGCTGCCATTTCGGGCTCCAACACTTTCTGCCTTTGATCCTGCCCACCGTGTCGCCTGCGGCCGTGTTGCCGAGATTTGTTCCGGCATATGTCAATGCAAACATGCATGCAATCCACGAAGCTGCGCCTGAAGTTACGCCACGTGATGGCGGCCCCCTAGAATTGGCTCGGGTCAGTATCACAATGGATAGCAGGCAATGCGGAGAAAGTTTCTGAGATTCCCGCTTTCTAACCACAAAGATCGGTCCAGCAAGCCAAATCCGGCCTGCTAAATTGGCTATATTGCCATTGGTGCCACGAGGGCCACGGGGCCCGCGCGCATCAGTACACCCGCGCGCGATGATGCCGTTGGCGACGCCAAATGAGAAACCAGACCGTGGCCAATTGAGATCTCAACAACCCCTCGAG
Source organism: Metschnikowia bowlesiae (assembly GCA_002370295.1). NCBI lineage: Eukaryota > Fungi > Ascomycota > Pichiomycetes > Serinales > Metschnikowiaceae > Metschnikowia > Metschnikowia bowlesiae. Next base: position 47,499 of record NLAK01000088.1, on the reverse strand, counting down.
ATCTCGATCTCTGGTGATGAACACCACCAAATGCGCCTTTAGCATTTGGAAATCGAAGCAACTGAGTATCGGAATTGCATCCATCAAAAATGGCCCGCCAATAAATAAGCATGCTTCTTGCCTCTGCATAAAGACTCACATGGTCCAAGAAGTAGTCTGAAGGCTGCATGTAGCTTCCTGGCTTCTTTGAGGCGCCGACGTAGGAACCGTTCCATTTGCACGAGTTAGGGAATCCGACCACCGAGGTCAAGTGTCTCGCCTAGACTAGCTGTAGTGACATTGACAATTGGGGACTGTTTAGGCAAGTGCAGTCACAGCACTGAACAATCGGTCAGGAAACTAGAAGGTCGTATGGTCAAGCACTCTGGTACATCAACCGCTTGCTTTGAAATACCCGTTATCCATGGGCCCTGAACTTTCAATAGTCATACACCCTCATGTTGGAGCCAACCACATAATCACATCGAGAGACCACGTGCTGTCAGCGTTCAAGATACCCCCGATTTTTGAGGAAATAGGCCGTCAAGATTGAATACCTGAACCTTATCGAAGTTAGGCCTTGGTTTTATTGTTGTCAACAATGTTTATGCAGTCCGTAGCCTCATCATCAAGCCATGTGGGTCCGACAATCCAGAAACCGGCAGTATTCTGACTCTCCGTTTTCAGCCTGGGAGCTGTTCTTCATCCTGGGAGATGCTATCTTCGTTTGACCGATCGAATTGGAAATAGGTAGTTTGTTTCGTAAAAGGGACGAGTTGAGGAGAAACTGCGTCCTTTCCTGCCACAATTCCAAACACTGCTTTTTCACAAGTTCCGGTACGACTAAGAGCGATGGTGCTCCCGCTGTGCCTTCTCAGCTGCGAGTGTGAGGAAGATTTCACTAGCAAACTGGTTGATTACTTGGTGTAGACGCACCTGACCTTGACTAGATATCTTCCAGAGGTCTCTCTGCTCGCTCACTTTGTCAGGAGTTTAGGCGGTATTTTCCCTTATTTTTCCAGTCCTCGGTCGTAAGTCAGCTTGAACTTATCCTTTTGGGGAAAGATGTGTCTCAGTGCTTTGGAAGCCATTCTCTTCAAGCGGAACAGAGGTCACCAAATCTATCCGATAGAGCGCCTCTTTGTTGAAGAAGTCAAACGTTGGCACATGTCTCGTTTATGCTTCTCTGGAGGATAACAGATGTGGGCTTGAACCTGAAAGTTCAGGTCGACGTAAGGTTCCGAGTATCAGTAGTCGAGGTAAAGTTCTGATTAGCGGTATAGGGAGCGGGAGCTTTGCTGGAAATTTTGCACCTCCGCATGGTATCATCTCATTCGAATTTCCTAAAAGAGGGTCTTCATTCATAGCGGCTTGCAATCCTTTTCAAGTGGAAGCTAGTAACGAGGGTGGCATGAACTGACTATTTCAAGACTGAAAATTACCACAAGGTGATTAGTGTCCGGGAGTTCCCCCGATAAAATGTACCGTAATGTCAACGGATTGGTTGCAGAAAAGCATAATGTTGACAGTATCACAACGAAAATTTTGAAATGTAAAACACAAGTTGGACTGCGTTGAGAGCTGAACTGGTGTTTCATGGCTGGGTTGATCATGGCCAAGCAATCTTGTTCGTCCATTCCAGCATGTATGTCAATAACCTCAATTTATTCGCATTCTTGAAACTTCATTCTTTAACATGCCATTCAACCCTCGCCTCACAATCCTTCGATGCTTCTTGGACGCATCATTCTTCAATAATGTTCTAACGGCTTCGGTGTCATGATCTTGTGAAACTTCAATGACTCGCCAATGAGACTATGTCTGGAATTCTCCCTCCATATTTCCACCATAATCATCCCACCATGGTCCGCGAAAGACCTGTATTCTTTTCCAATTATACTGGTATCAATTGCGTGCCTTAAAATGGCGGCCAATACTTGATATTCTTAAATCGCGACTGGTTTTTCTATGGCAGGAATGCGTGCCTTTTATAGACCTCGCCGCTGCCCCGCGCGGGTGGCTGCAAAAACATGCGTGTAGACCTCCCGATGCCTATAAAAGGGCCTCATTCCGCACCCCTTTGTTTCTGATTTACTACTCTTCTTAATCTTCAAGACACACGCTCATGCTGCAAAATGCCTCTTCCGGATCACTTCAGGTACAGTGATGTATCATGAAGAGCACAGCTACTGATGAAACCCCTGGAACCGGTCTCGGGCTGTTTGCTGTTGCATTGAATTGTTGTCGGAGCACTTTCCTTGATTAAGGGCCGTGATATTTACTGTAGAGTTCAATCATTGTGTTGCATTGGGGCCACATTCAAGATAGCTTACGAAACCATATCAAAAAACGATATCGCTATGTGCCTTGGACAAAACCCGTCGCAAAGTCTCAGAATCTCCAGTCAACACTAAAAATTTCTTGCTTCTACTCTACATCAACATGTGTTCAAGGCCAGGCTTTGGGACAATGCATTTAACCCAACTGAGTAAGTGTCCCAAACATGTTTGGTGCTATGGGAGATCTCAATGGTGATACACTCAAAAGATTGAACGTCGGCCTGGTAGTTAGCAATTCAATCGGTGGGCTCACTACACGACGTACATCGCATACGCTCTCTACACAGTCTTCTGAAGTAGCGGTGTTAATTTACAACAAACTTTCGCCCAAGGCACAACGGCCAATGGCACATGCAACGTTGACGGTGTCCAAGACGTGGCTCTCACTCTCGCCCAACTTTGGGTTCGTCTCCACAATATCCAACGAGGCCAAAAGACCCGTGAGTCCCACATCCTCTGCGATAAATAAGCCCTCTCGCAAGGTCAAGCCACCGTCGACCCTGGTACCGGTAGCAGGGACGTATGCAGGATCGATGGCGTCAACATCGTATGACAAGTGGATGGGAAATTTGCGGTCGGGGTTTACCTTGTCCAAGGCCATTTCCACCACTTTTCCAATACCGTACTTGTCGACATGGTACATGGAAAAGGCAGGAATGTTGTTATCCTTCAAGATCTTCTTCTCGTCGGAATCCACATCTCTCAAGCCAATGTATGCAATCTTGTTGGGTTTCAATTTGGCAGGAACCCAATCGAATTCCGGCGGGCAATTGTCTCTCCCGAGACCCATAACAAACGAGACAGGGCACCCGTGCAAGTTGCCCGATTCCGTGCCACTGGCGGTATTGATGTCGGCGTGCGCGTCAATCCATAAGACGCAAGTGTCTGGGTTTGCTTCCAAGGCAGCTGCCACCGTGGCAGTTCCGATGGAGTGGTCTCCGCCAATAGTCACGGGCAACCTGGCCTCGGAACTTGATTGGCGGCATGCATCGAAGATGGCCTTATTGCAGTCACTCACAATCTTTGTGTTCTTGACGCCGTACTTGTCTTTAGTGTCGGATTTCTGTGACTCATAGTCCTTGTCGTGCAAAGGGTTTTCGATTTTGGTGTCCCAACCCAAACCTTTCAACTGGCTTTCGAACCCATTGTTCAAGATATACTCGGGGCCCAATTCCACACCGCCTTTGGGTTGGCCGCCTGAAAATGGAGCAGTGATGATGCTGAGTTTTTTTTCCTTGTGGAAGATGTATTCGGCTGCTGTTAGTCAAGAAGGACTGAGATTCTGGGACATAGCGATTTCCCCAGGTTCACCGGTTTCAACAGATGCCCCGTTGTCAGGTATACCTGTTCCACTATGACCAGAACGGATGCGATCCAAGTTGCAGCCAAGTCCGTCCGATGACTCAACTGTTGAAGCCAAGTGGATCCAATGACTTCACTAATGGGGCCAATCGATCCAATGACTTGACTGATTGGTGGCAAGACCGCTGATCCTCTGATGGTTGAGACAGGAATCGTATTCCAAAAGATTATGGACAGACCATTCAAGGGGCGTGAGTTTCGGTAAATTGTACATACTCATGACTGATGTGGGAAAAGCCAATCCGGGGTGAGCGGGGGTATTTATATGTCGTGGCAGGCGTCAGTGCCGATCGCCATTTTGGAGGTAACGGCAAGATAACGCGAGAAGGGTGCGTCTTTGTTTGTGGTAGCGCCTCGCAGCGGAAAAAAAGATGCGCGCGGGGCTCGCGGCAAGGAGGCTTACGGTTTACGGCAGGAGAGACCGAGCACCCCCAACCTTAGCTGCAGCCCCAACGGTTTTGGGTGGAGGACGACCCGCGTGGAGCTGGCTGTGGCCACGGCCACACGGCAAGAAATAATGCGACCCGGCCGATGTGGTATGGAATCGGGGCGGTTTCCTGTAAACCCCAGGGACTCTGTGCACTACCCCGGGATGAGTCTCGGCGCCAACCTGAACCTACTCCCGGCGCTACTTCGGGCGAACTACAGAAGACGACACTAGCAAGGCTAGGGAACTGCCTCGGCGCCATTCGGGAACTGCCTCGGCGCCATTCGGGAGCTGCCTCGGCCCCATTCCGGAGCTGCCTCGGCGCCATTCCGGAGCTGCCTCGGCGCCATTTCAGACACTGGTCCACATATCGCCCGCTCGAAAAAAACCACCCTACGCCCGCTTCCCCTGTTTCCTCAACCCAGTTTGTTCAACAGAAAAGGAGCATCCAAGTGTCGGCACTCGCATGCAGGTCGACAATACCGGAGTTGGACAAGCGGCCTTTCTTGTTGAGCAGCGGACAGATGACACAATGGTGGTGGTTCGTGGAAACGGACAGAAATCAGCAAGGGACGAGCCTGTTTTCCCAAAGAGTCAGGGACACCCGCCGTTAGACCGCCACCCGGAAGAAATCATGGCGAATGCTCCCCTAGAATCTCTGGTTCGATGACACAGACAATTGAGGATGGCTGCGACGACATTTCAAGCTCCCTCCTGAATGGGGTAACGCCGGTCCCAATTTGTTCAGCGTGGGTGTGAGGGTCGCTGCCATTGCTGTGCTGTGTGCAGGCTGCGACCATCGCGGTGCCGTACAAGAAGGCAGCGTCCTACCAAGACTCACACCCTCCCCCTTTCATTGTTTGATCTCCAGCGCAGTCAGGAGCGAGCCAGAATAGGAAATTTGCAATTGAGTTGTTCTGGCGCAACCCTGGTGCATACCCATTATTGACTCATTTCCCGAGAAACTGCGGTCTTTCACGATAAGCGATTCTCGTGTTCCTAACACTTTCTCGTTCAGCGAATTACAACCACTTTCCCGGTGGCAAATTGAGTCTTACTTCGGTTAGACAATTGGTTTAAATTGTGCCTGAGACCACCGCTGGACAGATGTTCGAAAGTCATTTGGACTCGCCCAAGGCCGAGGATCACGCAATCACATTTGATGATTCAGATGACGACGAGGCGCTTCTCCTGCGGTCGCACAACCTGGCGCATTTCTCGTCGCACGAGGATCGGTTCATGAAAGACCACGACTTGAAGTTACGTGCGTTCGAGGCGCTTCAGGAGGCCGACAAGACCACGACTGAATCCGAGCCTCAGGGGCCGCGGTCGCCCCAAGCCATGAGCTCGTCACCCCACCGGAAGCACCTGATCATCGACTTCCCCAAGCAAGGGGTGGGCCATCACCCGCTTCCTAATGCCGCCGCCCATAACGTCCAATTGCAAGATGCCAAGAGCTCTGCCAATGCTCTTCCGGAAATGTACCCATCATCGGAGTTGATCGAGTTGTTCTGCAACGTCAAGCAGTGCTTGAACTTGCGGCACGACTACTTGGACCGCTCGTTGCAGCGCGATGACCGGAGCAACCCCAAGAACTGCCCTGACTGGGACATATATCCGCCGCCGCCTATGCCCACCTACAAGCTGAAGAACAAGTTCAACCAGTTGCCCGGCGAGCACCCGGAGGCCGAGGAAGACTTTGATTTTGCCAAGGTGCGTATTCCCGACACTGATGTGTCGCATATCTATGACGTGAGCCTCAACCAGGACTGCGTGTACCAGGTGGTGGAGAAGACGAGCGGCGAGTCTTTGGGGTGCATTCCCACATTGCACGACTACTACCACGACTTGAACAAGCTTATTCGCATCTCATCGGACGGCCCCTCCAAGTCGTTTGCATTCAAGCGGCTCCAGTACTTGGAAACCAAGTGGAACATGTACTCGTTGCTCAATGAGTTCGAGGAGACCGCGCAATCCAAGAAGAATCCCCACCGGGACTTCTACAACGTCCGCAAGGTCGACACCCACATCCACCACTCGGCGTGCATGAACCAGAAACACCTCTTGCGCTTCATCAAGTACAAGTTGAAGACCGAGCCGGACGAGCAGGTGATTTTCCGCGACGGCAAGGTGTTGACGTTGTCAGAGGTGTTTGACTCGTTGAAGCTCTCGGCCTACGACTTGTCCATTGACACCTTGGACATGCACGCGCACACCGATACGTTCCACCGCTTCGACAAGTTCAACTTGAAGTACAACCCCATCGGCGAGTCTCGCTTGAGAGAGATTTTCTTGAAGACGGATAATTTCATTGACGGCCGGTATTTGGCCGAAATCACCCAGCAAGTGTTCCATGATCTCGAAAGCTCCAAGTACCAAATGAACGAGTTGAGGATTTCCATCTACGGGCGCTCAGAGGACGAGTGGAGCAAGTTGGCGGCGTGGGTCATCGACAACAAGTTGGTCAGCCACAACGTGCGGTGGTTGATCCAGGTGCCGCGGCTTTACGACTTGTACCAGAAGAACGGCAACGTGACCAACTTCCAGCAGATCCTCCACAACTTGTTCTGGCCGTTGTACCAGGTGAGCTTGCGGCCACGAAGCGACCCGAAACTCCACTACTTCTTGCAAAGAGTGGTGGGCTTTGATTCGGTGGACGACGAGTCCAAGCTGGACAAGCCATTCAACTCCCGCAAGTACCCCACGTCCAAAGAGTGGGACTACATCAACAACCCTCCCTACTCCTATTACTTGTACTACTTGTACGCAAATTTGGTGTCATTGAATGAGTTGAGAATGGCGCACGGCTACAACACGTTCGTGTTAAGGCCCCACTGTGGAGAGGCGGGTGACCCCGAACACTTGATTCTGGCGTTTTTGACGTGTCACTCCATTTCTCACGGCATCCTATTGCGCAAGTTGCCATTTATCCAGTACCTCTACTACTTGGACCAGATCGGCTTGGCCATGTCTCCGTTGTCCAACAACGCGTTGTTTTTGACCTACGACAAGAACCCATTCTACAATTTCTTCAAAAAGGGCTTGAACGTGTCGCTTTCCACCGACGACCCGTTGCAGTTCTCCTACACCAAGGAGCCTTTGATTGAGGAGTACTCAGTTGCGGCACAGATCTACAAGTTTTCCAGCGTGGACATGTGCGAGTTGGCCAAGAATTCCGTGTTGCAGTCGGGCTACGAGTGGCAGATCAAGAAGCACTGGCTCGGCAAGAACTTCACTCTTTCTGGTGTGGCTGGAAATGATATCGAAAAGACGAACGTGCCTGACATTCGCGTAGGGTACCGGGAGGATACGCTCAAGAGCGAGTTGGAGTTGGTGGACTATTACACCGCGTTGAAGGTTCCAGGCCATGCTTAGTTGGAGTTGGGAGAATGCTCAACTGATTCCAGGATGTTAAGTTCCAACCATTCAAGAGAAGTGCAAGAGAAGAGATTCAGCCAGCGGTCCCAATGAACCATCTTTGGTTAGAGAGGTCGCAAGGTCTAGCAAGCAGTTTCGATCTGTCAGCGGGCAGAGCTCAAAGGTGACCAAATCATCGAGAGGCAAATAAGAGTCGAGGTTTGAAGTGTTCCATCTCCCGATGGTCATCTTTTCATTACTCAGGTATTGATAGCTCACTCATGTGCTCAAACCGAGCTTAATTCATCAGTCCCCGGGTCCGCTTAAATTCATCAGTCCCTGGGTCGCGAGCTCATTCTGCTCTCTGGAGTCGTGCAGTTCCGAAAACACTTGAAGAGTCGGGGTTCCAGGTTCAGGTACTCCAATGCCATCAGACGAAGAAGCAAGCTCTGTGTATCGAATACAGGAAACAAGGATGACTACAGAAGCTTCCGAGTTCAAGAAGTTGTTGGCAGACAATAACTACACCAGGCCATGGGAGAGCACATCACTACTCCCAACAGGCTATGGGCCCTACGCTGGATATCTCACAAACCTTCCATATCATCTTGATGTGTTGGTGAAAGCTCCAGTTTTTGAAGTGGAGTTTTGGGGCATTGGAAAAGTTCTTGGAACCTGATTTGGGTACACTACGAAGGCGTGGACAGAGTGGTTGAAATCTTGGAAGACAAGCCACAGCCTATGTTACCTGACGTTCAAGTCTTTCTTGTGAAGTGCCTTAAGAATGAAACCGTACATCTCCAACTTGCCAAAAGACAGGTCGTCTGAATCTATACGAGATTCATCACTACTCAAACAAGGATATCCGGTGGTTCTTCGAGACATTACAACCAAGCGACAAGAATTGGGAAGGCTATGTGGATCTTGTGGAGCAGTGCCACAAGGAGAGCTCTGAAAAATTCCACACTTTGCCTTTCGTGCTATGGCAGTTGGTATTTATGTGTCTCAGGAGATGAATGAGGCTAAACATGGTCAAGGTATTGGGCAAGCGTTATTACTTCATGGGTCTCAGAAGATGTGAGGCTAAACAGACTCAAGGTATTGGGCAAGTGCTTGAACACGACACGCTCGGGTTTCCTGCTGGTCGTGCAACAGCCAAACGTTGCGTGATGGGCATCTTATCAGTGCCAGAAGCAAACGCGTTTTATGGCTGTTCGAGTGGAAATTGTAGCGAAGCTGTAGCGTCAAGTCATAAAGCAGCAGCATATAAGAAGCACACTGAATGTTTCAAGAACTTAATTGGTCAGGGCCAGGCACGGGGCGGGACTGCACATAGGCCGGGCCGGATATAAAAGGCAACGGACAAAGACGAAAATGCAATGGCTAGTGAATTAGCACCACTGTCGTATCCAAAAGAGCTGCGAACCCAAGCTGCAACCCAGGCTGCAACCCAGGCTGCAACCCAGACTGCAATCAATCACCAAAGTGCTCCCAAGGCATCGACAGATTGTCGACTGTATGCAGGAGCCGGGAAGTAAATCACACGGCCGAGCAGTAGCCACCGCAGAATTCAGCCGAACGAAAAAGGCAGCAAGGCATACCCACTTAGAGACGACTGCTGTTCAAGCGCGCAGGCGTCTTTCTGGCACACAAGCAGACTGGCGGAAGGAGACTGCTGGCGGAAGGCGGCGGAAGGACGGACGCGTGTGCGCATATGCGCTTACGCGAGGCGAATCTGAGAGGTTTTCTTCGTCCGCGTATAAGAAGAGCCCCAGCGCCGTCGCCCGCCACCCAGGCAAATGCAGAGCACATTGCAGCAGCAGCAGCGCCCCACAAGCTCGCGCACAGTCTCCTCCGTGCTCACCATTGCGGGCTCCGACAGCTCGGGCGGCGCCGGCATCGAGGCGGACCTCAAGACCTTCAGCGCTCATGGGTGCTATGGCGCCACGTGCATCACGGCGCTCACGGCGCAGAACTCGGCCGGCGTCTGGGCGGTGGTGGAGACGGGTGAGGCTCAGTTGCGGCAGACCGTGGACGCGGTGATGCAGGAGTTTTGCTCCGGGCGGCTCCAGCTCAAGGTGATCAAGATAGGCATGCTCACGCGGCCGGCCATCGCGGTGGTGGAGCTGTTCCTCGGCCGCTTCCGGCAGCTCGGCATCCGCATGGTGGTGGACCCGGTGATGGTGTCGACGTCGGGAGTGACTTTGGCCGACGACCCCACCATGAAGTTGTGCATGGACGTGGTGATCCCTAGCGCATACTTGTGCACGCCCAATGTGGACGAGGCCAAGAAGATGGGCGGCCGCCTGGCGGGCTTTGGCGACGTGCAGGAGTTCCAGGCGTACGCCCAGGAGTTGCGCCGCCTCCTTGGCTGTGAGAACTTGCTTTTGAAGGGCGGCCATGCGCCGTTTGCGGCCGCCGGAGACTCCCGCGTGGTGGTGGACGTGTTGGTCACGCCCTTGAAGGTGTCGGTGTTCAAGCTGCCGTTAATTGTGTGTCCGAACTCGCACGGCACCGGCTGCACGCTTTCCAGCGCCATTGCGGCCAATCTCAGCAAGGGCATGGACTTGGAGTCCGCCGTGGAGCGAGCCATCGACTATGTGCACCGTGCCATGTCTCTGGACTTGGGGCGCTTGGATCATTTGGTGGGTTCTTGTGTCTCCGACACTGAGGCCTGCTCCGTCTCCGAAAGCCCCAAGGACACAACCAAGGCCAAGTTGTTATCCCACGGAGTGCCCTTCTTGAACGACCTCAAGCAGTCCCTGAGGTGGGAGGCGTACACTAGGCACCCTGTGGTGGCCATGATCGCCAACGACACCTTGCCCAAGAGCCAGTTTTTCAACTATTTGAAGCAGGACTACCACTACCTCCAGACATACGCACGCATCCACGGGTGCGCCATTGCGGTGGCCAAGACCTGTGAGCAGTTGGAGCTCCACAGCCAGTCGCTCCACAGCATTTTGGAGGAGCTCAAGCGCCACCAGGCCAAGTTCAAGGGAAGCTTGCGCCAGCCCAGCCGCGCGTGCATCCAGTACTGTGACTATCTCACCCAAGTCAGCAAGACGGAAGACATTCTTGGCATCCAAGTGGCGCTAGCGCCGTGCCTCCACGGCTACGCGGAAGCAGGCCGCTATGGGCAGGCCAAGCGCATCGAATACTTGCAAGCCTCGGGCTCCGACGGCGATCAGATGTACTCCGATTGGTTGGCCGACTACACCTCGGACTGGTACACTTCGGCCCACGTTCTGGGCATGCAGGCGTTGCAGAAGATGCTGGAGGAGGAGCGGCCCGACGAGGCCCGGATGGGGCGCTTACGCGAGATCTTCAGGACCGTGACTGATTTGGAGATTGCTTTTTGGGACGAGGTTTTGGAGGAGAAGGAGGTGTGAGCATCCGCGCTGGCGTACTTCCTCGCACTGTTATCCCTTGGTGTTGGTCTGGTAGTCTGATCTGAGTGGTCTGGTGGTCTGTCTGGTCTGGTGGTCTGTCTGGTCTGGTGGTCTGTCTGGTCTGGTGGTCTGGTTATGCATATCTGCAGGTATTGCAGGCGGAGATACAGCACGGCTTCTAAAACCTAGTTGGGTCTAAATCCCATTACATCCCCATGCTCCCCGTAATCAACTCTATAGCACCCAGTTACTCGGGTCGTTGTGTAGCAAGTGCCCGGGCGCCAAAGTGCCCGCCTGCATATAGCCCCGTGCTCGCCCAAAAATCTCCGTCTCGACACTCCCTCTCCAAGCAAAGTGCATCCTCCTATCTGCCATGTACAACCCCTACCAGGCCAACCAAGGCAACTACGGTCAACAGGGTTTCGGAAATCTGAACCAAGCGGCCTCCGGCTTCGGCAACCTGCAGCCCAATCTCGGGCAAGGCGGGTATTCTCAGCAGCTGTACGGTCAGCAGTATGGCCAGCAGTATGGCCAGCAGTATGGCCAGTTTGGCCAGCCCTATGGACAATTCGGCCAGCCTCAGCAGCCTGGATTGTTTCAAGGCCAACAGACTGGTTTCCAGCCTCAGCAGACGGGTTTCCAGTCTCAGCAGACGGGTTTCCAGCCTCAGCAAACGGGTTTCCAGCCTCAACTGACGCCCCAGCAGGCGTCTCAGCAGGGGTTTCAGTCTCAGCAGACTTTCCAGCCGCAGCGGACGGGGTTTCAGCCTCAACAAACGTTCCAACCCCAGCAGACAGGCTTCCAGCAACAACCACTCCAGGCCCAAGCCACCGGCTTTACCGCTGCGCTTTCTGGGGTGCTGCAGAACAAAGAGTTGAAAATCCCCAATATCCGGCTCTCTTTCATCACCGCCGCTGACCAGGCGAAGTTTGAAACGCTTTTCCGGACTGCGGTCCTGGCTGGCGACAATGCTCTTACCGGAGACGCGGCCAGGGACATTCTCTTGAAATCCGGCTTGTCTCCGGTGACCTTGGCCGAGGTGTGGGCCTTGTCCGATACAAACAAGCTGGGCCTGCTTTTGTTTCCGGAATTTGCTTTGGCGTTACACTTGTGTAACATGTCTTTGAAGGGCGACGCGTTGCCCCGCCAATTGCCCGAGAAGTGGCTGAATGAGGTGCAGAGCTATGTGGATGCCATCTCTTTTTCCGTGCCAGAGGACCCCGACGCTATTCTTGCAAATACTCCCTTTGCGCAGTACTCCAAGAAGCAGGATGACTGGATGCTGAATAATGCCCCTGCGACATCCTTTACTGCCCTGCAAACAGGGAACTTCCAGCCGATCCAAGGGCAACGAACCGGCGGCTTTCAGCCGATCCAGGGCCAACAAACCGGTGGCTTTCAGCCGATCCAGGGCCAACAAACCGGTGGCTTTCAGCCGATCCAGGGCCAACAAACCGGTGGCTTTCAGCCAATTCAGAGCCAACAAACCGGCGGATTTCAGCCTATCCAGAACCAAAGAACTGGTGGCGGCTCGTTGGTTCCTATGCAACCCCAGCACACGGCTTCTTTCGTTGCTGCTCAGCCTCTGTTGCAATCTCAAGCTACTGGTCCCATGAAGCCACAGCTCACCGGATTCAATGGAGGCTCTATGCCGCCCACGAGCTTTCAAGCTCAGCAGACGGGAGGATTCCAGCCCCAGCAAGTGGGACTTCAACCCCAAGTTACAGGAAGCCAAGGAACACAACCCCAGCCCACCGCTTTCAATCAAAATGCCACAAGTTTCAACCAGAGTGGCCTTCAGCCCCAATCCACTGGCTACATGCAACCCCAGAGCACTGGGTTCCAGAATGGTGCGTTGCAAGCACAACCAACCGGGAAACCAGGTCAATGGGGATTTGTTTCCACCCCTACTGGTGGTCTTCCAGGATTGAACGCCATGCAACTGCACTTTTTGCCCTCATCGCAACTTCCCAGCAATAATTTGCAGAATGTAATGGGAGGCCAGTTGAAGGAGAATGTCACGTGGGCCATTACCAAGCAGGAAAAGCAGATTTATGATGGAGTTTTCGCCGCGTGGGACAAGGCCCGGAAGGGTTTCATTGATGGTGATGTGGCCATCACTATCTTCAGCAAGTCCGGGCTCGGCCGGCCCGATTTGGAGTCCATTTGGAGTCTTTGCGATGAGAATAACCGGGGCAAGTTGAACAAAGACGAGTTTGCTGTGGCCATGCATCTTGTGTACAGAAGGTTGAATGGGCTCGAGATTCCCTTGCGGCTTCCTCCTGAGTTGGTCCCTCCTTCGACCAAGTACCTTCAAGACTCGGTAGACTCGTTGAAGCATTCGCTCAAGGGGGGCACCAGTGCCAAGAAGGGGGCCCCTAAGCCCAGCACGAGTGCTTCTCGTTTCAAAAACGATGACGACGAGCTCGCTTACACCTCCACATCTCGGCGGAGGTCACGGACCGCACCAGAGGTCAACGAGAGCAGTGTGCAGACATCGAAATCCAATGACTTGACCATCAACGACCTAAAGAAGTTGATCCGGGAGAAGCAAATTTTGTTAGACGCAACCGATGTGGAAGATCAGCACAAGGCGGTATCTGGAAAAAAGGCCAAAGAAGCGAATCTTCAGGACATTGAAAATATCAAAGCCCAGATCTTGCAGATCCAAAGGCAACTAGCACCAAGCCTGGGTGGTACCAATGCCGAGAAGTCATCTTTGTTGGCAACCTTGGATCACTACACCCGGGACAAGGTTCCCACGTTGATATCGCGCATCCATCAGGTCAACATCGACATTGCGCAAGCAAAAACGGACTTGGCCAAGAATGCGTTGAAGCGTGAGTACCCTTCGTGGAACCCTGACAACTCGGCTATCGAAGCTACTGGACCCAACGGTACCATCACCGAAAGTGACCGGCAAAAGGCCAAGTCCAAGCAGCTTTTAAGGCAGCGCATGGCGGCATTAACCGGAAAGCAACTTTCCGAGGGCTCTGACTCCGATGCTGATATCAAGTGGCAGCAGGCGGTGGACACTTGCAACAAAGAACGCGACGATCAGTCGAACATGATTAAGGATATTGAGACTAGCATCAAGGAGTTGGAGGAAAGCGCCGCGTCTCGGTTGGAGGTTTCGGTGAAGTCGGACTTGGACGCCCGGAAGTGGGAGAAAGGAGAGGGCGTCTCAAGCACAGTCAAGGCTTTTATCCAGGAGTTGAGATCCCTCGAAGCTAAACCAATTACTGCTTCGCATGGAGGTAGTACCAACGCCACCTCTGAAAGTCTTGGAAGCTCTGGAGCGTCTGGAGCGGGTTCTAGTACTGGCTCGAAGCCAGCGTACAAGACTCCCGAAGAAAGGTCAGCATACATTAAAGCGCAGGCCGAGAAGAGAATGAACGAGAGGTTGGCCAAGTTGGGAATAAGCAGAAACAAACCATCTGTTGGTGGAAGCTCCGTGGCTAGTCCTGGGTCCGTGAAGGATGCTCAGTCATCCACTCAGCCAACTCCTCAGCCATCCACTCAGCCAACACCTCAGCCAACACCTCAGCCAACACCTCAGCCATCCACTCAGCCCACACCTCAGCTAACACCTCAGCCATCCACTCAGCCAACACCTCAGCCAACACCTCAGCCACCTTCCAAACCTGTCCAACCTGACACTCAGTTCCAACAGTCTCAGCGTCAAAGCCAGCCTCAACCGCAAAGTCAAACTCAATTTTCTGGTTCTCACGATGCTGAGGTTTCCGATGATGATGAAGAGTATAAGCAGCTCCTCAAGCAAAAGGCGGAAATGGAAGCCCGCAAAAAAGAACGGGCATTAAAGAAGGCCCAGGAGAAAGAAGCCCGGCTCGCCAAACTCAAGGAGGAAATGCAGCGCATGAAGGACCAATCAGACGATGGTTGGAGTGACGACGACTTGAAGCCTGCTACGCGTCTGTACACTCCATCCAGCAGTAAGCCAACCACGGCCAGTATTCCCGAAGGTGTATCAGAAACCGCCAATGCCGCACCTTCTGCTCCTTCTGCTCCTGTTCCTGCTGCACCTGTTGTTCCTTCTGCTCCTTCTGTTCCTTCTGTTCCTTCTGTTCCTTCTGTTCCTTCTGTTCCTTCTGTTCCTTCTGCTCCTTCTGTTCCTTCTGCTCCTTCTGTTCCTAGTGGATCTGCGCCGGAATTGAGGACACACGAGAGCAACCCATTTGCCAAGAAAGCCGGCGGCCAAGCAAGCTCCACCAACCCATTCTTTAAGCCGGCAACCAATGCAGCACCCGTGAACCACAAGAAGTTGGAAGCGCAGCGTGCTTCACAAAGAGGCATGGATTCTGAGGACTGGAGTGACGATGAGCAAAAGTCGTCGGATGACGACGAACCCAATCGGGCGGGCGCGGCCAAGTTGGCTTCCTTGCTCTTTGGTGGAGTACCACAGCCAGTCCGAACGGAAACCGAGCCCAGCTCTAGTGCGGCACACTCCACTCAGCCGGCGACTGTCACCCAACCGGTTTTAGAGGGCTCTCCACAAGTTCACCACGGGGAATCAAATGTGCCGTCTCAAGCTCCTCCTCGCGCCCCCGAGGTTCCATCCGTAGCTCCCAGCACCCCACTTTCTGGGGGCGGGGTGTTGGGTGTGAACGGTGAGGAGTTTTCGTCCACCGACTCCAACGATGAGTTCGCCACGCCATCGCCCGAACTCGCCCCAGCAGACGATATCAATATGGCACCCATGTCATATGAGCCAACGCCGAGCTCGTTTAGCATAAGTGCTCCTTCCGCAGCTGGTCCTCCACCTCCTCCTCCCCCTCCACCTCCAGTTGCTCCGCCCCCACTTGCGCCATCATCTTTGGGCAATCCTCCGGCTCCTCCTGCTCCTCCAGCACTAGCTCCCCCTGCCCCTCCTTCGCTAGCTCCACCGACCCCTCCAACATCAGCTCCAGTTCCACCAACTTCCGCACCTGGCGGTGGTTTAAGTGCTTTGTTGGGGCAAATCCAAGGTGGGAAGGCGTTGAAAAAGGTCAACGACAGCGACAAAAGAATTGCCGAGAACTCCGTGGCCGGCCGAGTCTTGTGATCCACAGATTACCAAATTTCTAAAAGACAGCTGGACAATAAAGTCTGGGTAGTCAATAAGAGCTCTTTTTGACCACAAATACGGCGATTAAGAGGGAAGGTGCATCATCACTGGTGGTGATGATCCGCTGTCGCTAATTTCACCACATTGCGGAAGCCAGGAGGTCAATGCCGAAAGTCTCAGACTCCAGAGTGCCTCTCTTGCGCAACCCGTGAGCATTTTGCCAATGCCCTTATGAATCAAATTGGTCCATGCAATTTAGCAGACACGCCTAGGGAGAGCCAACGAATCAAAGCAGCCAATAGTCGAGCCTTATGGTGTTGCGACCTACAGTTAGCTTGAGAAACACCGGGTCTGGCACACCCCTCAGGCCGTCCAACATAGGTGATTATCCTTTGTTTTAACAAACTCAACAGCAAAATAAGCGTCGAGCTTGTCAAAATTGGCGGGGGTTAGATGATGCTGCTAGCAATTCAGGCCATCCGCAGAATGTCGGGTCTCATGAGGTGTGTCTGCAGTCGGCCTCAATCTTGAGTTTCTTGGCGTTTCAAAGGGAAGAAGGAAAAAAGAACACAGCTCCTGGGAAGTCGTTGTTTTGAGCAAAGCAGCAACGCTATGATACGGTGCATCGGAGGCACATGCTCGACGCATCCGCGTGAATGCTGAGGCGATGGATGCGTTGACATTCACCAATACCTTCCAATGCAAAGAGAATGAGCGTCCAAGACCTGTTCTGGGTAGTCTGGGCTCTTTGCAAAGCAATTGAATAGAAGAGCTGGCGCAGCGCCGCTTTCGAGCTTTCGAGCTTTCGAGCTTCCTTGAAAGAAGTGAGCAAGCCCGTGGGGGCTAGCTATTCCAAAACACTCTGCCGCTTGGCATCGATACACATTAAAAATGTGATTTCAGCTTGCTGATGCTAAGGCATCCGGCATAGAAAGCCGCCTCCCAGTTGAACGACCCAAGGTTTCGTGGCTAGTCGTATGTCAGACGCATGCTGCTCCCCGTTGGTGACATGTGTGCATTCCGCGAGTGAGACTTTCGAGTCTGTATTGCTTTGGTCATGATGTATCCTGCCTTTGGCTTGGTGACTTGCATCCGCAGAGTTCCTTACCTCTGCGGGTCTGGTTTCGCCTTTGAGTTTTCTGGGGACTCCAGGATGGCTTGTGTCTCCGGACTAAGATACCATCCATGAGAATTCTCTTCAACAAAAACTAAATAACAAAAATCCAATATTGCGTATCATCAGCGGAAGTAATTTCTAAATAATTCTTTAGGGTGGTAGGTCCATGATTTGTGGTATTAATCCATTTGAATGGGCCAAATTGGCGGGTCGTCCGTTTTGCACCAGCTTGAACTGCTTTTCGTGAGGCCTTTTCGGAGGCCTTTTCGGGATGGCACCAGCTTGAACTGCTTCTTCTGAGACGACCAGGACGTCCGGTTTCGACCGTAACCTTATGCGGACCAATCGGAGTTACTACTTACGATAGCTCCCACTTATTCACAATAGTTGACCAGTATACCCCGTATGTGCAGGCTATACCGTCAAGACTGAAGAGGGGCGCATGGTTCAACATGAAACAATTCATTCTTCAAAGCCAGACGAAATTTCAGAAACGTTGCTGAATTTCGTTCTGACAATGGTGGAGAATTTCGAACTGAACGCCTTGTGGATTTTTGCAATGACCTCGGGAATCAGCCATTACTGCCCATGGGTCCCATCAAATGGACTTGCAGAAAGAAAGCATCGAACACTTTAGGGGAAAACAAGGTGTTTGCTTCGGGATGCAACTCTACCCATTAATTTTGGCCGCAAGCTCTTCTCGAAGCAGTCGAAATCATAAACTGGATGCCTGCGAGGGGACTTAATCTACGTCGTCCTATCGACTAATGGGATGACCACAGTTTATCAGCTGCCTCAAGGGGGAGAAGTTCAGAGATATGCGGCAAGATTGTACTCTCCGGGGCAAAAAAGGCTCTCGAGTCAAAAGACATTATTCCAACGACACAATTATTTCAGGAGAGCGAACACAATGGGATAATGCTGATTCCGTCTGGTGATGTGGGGAGCATGTCACGGATGGTTAATGCATACATACCTTTTAGTAACCAAATTATCCGGATGGTTAATGCATACATTCCATTTAGTAACTAAATTATCCGGATGGTTAATGCATACATTCCATTTAGTAACTAAATTATTCGTTATTTTAGTGAGGGTGTGTGGCACGATGTGATTGAACCAGCGAAGCTTTACCAATGACAGATGAATAGGTTGCGCCAACTGTCCGTGACAATCTCGAGTGGCACAGGAGTTGAACCAAATGGGTTGGGACGACTGTCTGTTGCAAATAGTGAGGCGATGGGCGATCCCAATGTCCAGGGTCGAGACCATCTGCCTGTCAAACAAGCCATGTCACATGACACAAGTGTAGCGGGTCCATCGCATGTACTACGAGGAGGTAGTATATGTTCGTGGGGCCAGTGCCGCCGGGTATCAAAAACTAGCCCGACCGAGACCGGCCACGACCCAGTCAGCTGCCGTGTGGCCCGCATTCAACAAGTGTAGACGATCCACAAATGCATCTTCTTCAGACTGGAAGCTACCAATCATACCCAGTCATACTTAGCAAAAAAAGGTAAGATAAAGAAAGCCGAGAATGATATATAAAAATGATACTTGATAAATACTAGAATAATACATAATTCTTGAATAATACTAAAAAGTACTAGTTAATACTAGATATACTAAATAATACTAGATATACTAGATATACTAAAAAATACTAGATATACTAAAAAATACTAGATATACTAAAAAATACTATTTAATACTAGATATACTAGACAATACTAGAATAATTATCAGATTCGAGTAGGGCGAGGACAGACATGTATTGTTGATGATCCGTAAAACAAAGGGGAATCACCCGAGTTATATAGTAACGTCGGCCACGACTGCGCCACCGTATTCAGACAATAGTGCCTTAATCGGGCTAGTCGTGCCGAGGGATCGACCGGACAAGCCTCATCGAGATAGGGCTTATCGGTCTAGAACTTGGAGGAAGGGAACCAGAGCGTCATGCCGCGTCTAGCCGCACATCGCTATTGAGCACCTATGGGTAGCACACTACCCATGGGGAGTCTAACCGAATATTATTAACTTCAAAGAGAAGACAGAGGCCTCCTCTAGAGTGGCCGGGGTACTTTAGCTCCTAAAGGAGTATAGTGATGATGGTTTTATTTATATCTTAATGTTGATAATCGTGATGATGGTTTTATTTATATCTTAATGTTGATAATCGTAATGATTTTTGACAAACAAATTAAAATCTTGTACATGCTGTTATATCTTTGTAGTTGCTTAAACATCAGAAACTTACGAGAAGTATTCGTTGATGATTCTTGAAACAAGGGGATTATCCAAGCTTGTATAAATAAAAACGGGCCCGGGTGGGGGCCTGATTGAAAAGTCCCAATCTGGCCTATCTAGACCAAATGGCGCCTTGGGTTTTACGGCGCTGCTTCGGATAAGGTGCAGCTGGTGCCATCTTGTCTGAGTCTCGGGGATATGCGACACGTCTCTCTCCAGGTGGGGGTAACGATGGTTCCCCTTGTAGCGTACGTCGCAGGTTAATATGGTATCCATGGGTAGGGTACATGGTGGATCTAAAAATCCAATACTAAATATCATAACTTAGAAGGTATAAGATGCTTAATTTTGATTAGGTGCTTATTTCTATAAAACCTTCATAAAAATTAAGTCAAATATACATTACACAGTTTAAATTATTTTTTGAAAGTATATCCAATAATATTGTTACTGGTCAGCCTCTCGTTCCGGGGCATTTGATATCTATATAGATGATATAAAAATTATTAAATGTTGATACTCTTGAAGATGTGATTGTCCAGGCTGGTGTTGCTTCTCTTGAACTATATGAGAACCTTAGTCTTTAATAATTCTCATGGTTTAGACCTAATCTACACACACTTCGGTTATAAAATAAACGGATCGAACATACTTGAGTTATGCATGGTATTATAAATAAATGTGTAGAAAGTATATGGCATGATCTATTAATAGGTAAAATTCAACAGAATAGGAGATCCTAATTTCATAGCCTACTAAACAGAGAAATGATACAAAATACCAGGAAAATAAACCACTTTTTCTTGAATCAATTCATCGCTACCACTAATGCCCGATTCAACTATTAGCCCAACCTAATCAACTGAATATATGATCCCATGTATCTGAAGAAAAGTATTTATTGCCTAAATTCTCCCACCAAATGTTATTTACCAAGCTTGCAAATTTCATCCATCTTACTTTTAATTCATTTAACGTTATGTCTAACTATTATAATTTCACTTATTAATTTCACCTTGTTGAAGATTTAAAATTTTAGGCCTCCATAGCGCAGGATTACCAGGCAAAAACACCTAGGCGTCTGTATAACCTTTTGACAAGGAGCACCCGATCCCTTGCTAATGCTGTGCTATTGTTGGAGCCTCGTTTCCTGTCGTCGGTCTGATTGGCGAACCGGTCTAAAGACGCAAACCACCCAAAATCGCCCTTGCTCCGTGTATTGCTACCCTTGGAAAGATGGTGGTTCTACCGTAGCTATTCCAGCAGGTCGCCGGCCACGGTCCCGATAATAAGCTCGGGCAAACTAATGTCTTGCATATTGTCTTGGTTCTTTCATACCTCCGCGTCTACTTCGCTTCAGGAGCGTGCGCCTTGAACGAAACTTCTCCGTTGTCCATCGTCACGTCCACAATGTCGCCCTCGCGGATTCCGCCCTCGATAAGCTGCCTTGCCATGGGGTTCAACAACAACTTCTGGAGCGCGCGGTTCAACGGCCTTGCGCCGTACACCGGGTCGTATCCTTTGTCGGCCAAGTATTCCTTGGCGTCATCCGACACGTGGATGCGGATGCGCTTGTCGTCGAGCCGCGTGCGGATCTCATCCAAGCGGATGTCCAAGATGTTTCTCAACGACTTCCTGGAGAGCCGGTTGAAGATGATCACGTCGTCGAGCCGGTTCAAGAACTCGGGCGGGTAGTGGTGCGATAAGTTCTCCTTGATGGCCGCCTTGACCGAGCCCTGGATCTCGCCGCTGTCGTCGGCGCTCTTGTCGGCCAAGAGAATCTCCTGCCCGATGTTGGACGTCATCACGATGATGGTGTTGCGGAAGTCAATGTGCTTGCCGTGAGAGTCCGTCAACAGGCCCTCGTCAAGCACCTGGAGCAAGAGCTTGGACACGTCCTTGTGCGCCTTCTCGAACTCGTCAAAAAGAACCACCGAGTAGGGTTTCCTCCTCACCGCCTCCGTCAACTCGCCACTATCTTCGTAGCCCACATACCCTGGAGGCGACCCGATCAACCGCGATACCGTGTGCTTCTCCTGGAACTCCGACATGTCGAAGCGAATCACCGACGACTTGTCGTTAAAAAGAAACTCGGCCAATTGCTTAGTGAGCTCTGTTTTGCCCGTACCCGTGGGGCCCAAGAACATGAACGACGCGATGGGCTTCTTTTCGCTGGTCAAGCCTGCCCTCTGGAGCCGCACGGCGTCGGAAACGGCGTGAATGGCTTCGTCCTGGCCCACCACGCGGCTCATCAACGTGTCGTCCATGTCAAGAAGCTTGTCCTTCTCGCCTTTCATGAGGTTGTTCAAGGGGATGCCGGTCATTTTGGAGATCACCGCGGCAATGTCATCGGTGGTCACGGAGTCGTGGAGTAACGATGCGGCCTTGATGTGGTCCTCGGACTCCGTGCACTCCTTGACCTTGGCCTCCAACTCGGGGATGGTGGCGTACTGCAACTCCGAGGCCTTGGCGTAGTTTCCCTCGCGCTGGTACTGCTCCAAGTCGAAGCGCGCCTGCTCCAAGTCGCTCTTGGCCGCCTTGATCTCCTCAATCACCTTCTTCTCCAGCTCCCACTTCTCCGTGAACACCTTCAACTCTTCCTCTTTGAGCTTGAGCTCCTTCTCGAGCACGTCCTTGCGGTCGGCCGAGAGCGCATCTTCTTCCTTGCGCAACGACTCAAGCTCGATCTGGATGGTCATGATCTGCCGGTCCAACTGGCCAATGGCATCGGGTTTGCTCTCGTGCTGGAGCCGCAACGTCAGGCACGCCTCGTCCACCAAGTCGATGGCCTTGTCGGGCAAGAACCGGTCGGTGATGTAGCGGTTGGAGTAGAGCGCGGCAGTGACCAAGGCGCCGTCGGAGATGCGTACTCCGTGGTGCACCTCGTAGCGCTCCCGCAAGCCGCGGAGAATGGAGATGGTATCCTGGACTGTGGGTTCGTGCACCGTCACGGGAGAGAAGCGACGCGCCAACGCCGCATCCTTCTCCACGTACTTGCGGTACTCCTCGATGGTGGTGGCTCCACAGAGCGAGAGCTTGCCGCGGGCCAAGGCCGGCTTGAGAAGATTGGACGCGTCGATCGAGCCCTCGGCCTTGCCCAACCCCATCAAAAGATGGAGCTCGTCAACAAAGAGAATCACCGAGCCCTTCTTCTCTTCCACCTCGGTCAAGATCTTCTTGAGCTTCTCCTCAAAGTCGCCGCGGAACTTGGCGCCGGAAATGATGGCGGCCAAATCCAACGTGATGATTTGCTTATCCTTCATGGACTCCGGCACCTCGCCCTTGAGGATGCGCTGCGCCAATCCCTCCATGATGGCCGTTTTGCCTGTTCCGGCATTGCCGATGAGCACGGGGTTGTTCTTGGTTCGCCGCAGGAGGATCTGGATGGTGCGCCGGATCTCCTCGTCTCGCCCGATCACCGGGTCGAGCTTGCCGTCGCGGGCCAACTGCGTGAGGTCCTGGCCATACTTCTGGAGCGCAGGCTCATTGTCTTGGTCGTTTTTCTGCATCTGCATCTGCGCCCGCGCCGAGCTGGTGAAGTTCCTGGTGCTGCCGATGTCAGCGCCCTTGAATGGGCCGTGCACATGTGGTTTCCGGCCCATAAACGATGGTGTGTTGATGGAGGTTCTGCTTGGCACTTTGGGGTCTTGCCGAATTGGGGACCAGAATGCTGTTCCGGATGCCCCTGTTGCTGTTCCAGATGCCCCTGTTGCTGTTCCAAACGCAGCCCTTGCTGTGGTCGCTAGACTGTGGTCATTGCCGGGGCTCCACACTCGCCCAATCTGGGGAACCCGCTGGTTCCGGACGGCCCGAGAGCGGGAGTTTCTTGCAACTGCTCTTAACATTTGGTAGTGATTAGCCGTTTGGTTAGCCGTTTGTTTTGGGCACAAAAGTGTGTATTGTAAATGAGTTCAATAGGTCTAGGAAAGATGGTTAATGCGTGCTTCCTGGAAAGGCGAATGCGACCGTGTGCTGTGGAGAGCTTCTTATATAGATTGCTGCGCATGGGTGCGAATGAATGCCTCGCCCGCGTCACGTGAGTGGAAGTTGCTAGAAGCATCTGGAACATGTGGCCACCTGCAACTTGGAGCTGCAACGGGCCCAGAGCTGGTGGCGAGGCCGACAGACGGGGTTATTGCTTCATAGGGCTCGGCTCGCAAGGCTGTTGCCGCTCTTTGTTGTAGCTGTTTTGGGTCATTGGCGGACGTATTTTGCAGCCATGTGTCAATTCCGCATTTTCCCGTAAAGTGGATAGATGCGCGCAGGCGACACTTGAGAACTTTTCCACCTTTCGATGCACCAGTCAGACTACACCACTTGACACCAATTCACCTTGGTCACCGTTTTGGCTAGAAGTCATTCAGAAGATCGGGTAGTGTACAAGTTCTTGTACATGCAGGAAAGCTTACCCTGGGTGCAGTTCTCTTCCGGTACTATGGTACCTGGGACATACGCTGACGATACCTGAGACATACGCTGACGGTGCCTGAGACATAAGACGCATCCAGACGCATCCAGACGCACTGTCCAGAAAGTGGAGCACCGAAGATGTCCCAATGTCTCATATCACAGATTAACTAGCATCACAGATTAACTAGCCTCTTCTGGCTTGTGTCCTTTATGGCGTACGCCCATAGGCTGATCACAGACCACAGTGACCCTGGCTTGCCACTTTCGCGGACCAGTCAGTGTCTCCAGGGTGGATATACTGACTAAGTATGTCTGGCGAACCAGCCCCAGCCCTTAATTCTCTTTGGCACTTACCACATTGTACTATCATTCGGAAGCTTTGAGTAGAGGCTTGTGAGGGCACATCGGTTCATCACATAAAGGTTCCGTACACCCAGCGTGTAACAGAGCGTAGGAACCCCTCGAACTAGCCGGTGTGGCTTGTATAGTCCACTGTCATAAGCCCATGAAAACCCCAAACATGCGGATATATCGACCGTTAATGGGTTATGCTCTTTTGTAGTTATCAACGTCAAGTACTTAAGGAGATGTATTCTTTGATGATCGCAAAACAAGATGATCATTCAAACTTATATAGAAAAACCTGGCCCGGCTGCATGAGGCGGGGCGTGATTGCACCACGTTCAGCCGGCTGAAGTGGGCGGCATTTGTCTTGCCTCTGAGAAAGCCACGGCGTTGGGTAAAGCCACGGCGCTGGTGCCATTTCGTTAAACCTCGGAAATGGTCTGTCAGGATTGCACCCGCCTCTCTCCAGGTATCGACGGTTCCCCT
This sequence comes from Metschnikowia bowlesiae, assembly GCA_002370295.1. NCBI lineage: Eukaryota > Fungi > Ascomycota > Pichiomycetes > Serinales > Metschnikowiaceae > Metschnikowia > Metschnikowia bowlesiae. Next base: position 22,973 of record NLAK01000088.1, on the reverse strand, counting down.
GTAACCTCACGTCGCAGATTAATTGTGTATCCACGGATAGTGCGCTACCCATGGTGGATTAATCCACCCAAACACAAGTATCGACCCAGAGAATTAATGCGCCCGTTATCTTTTAGATAGACGTAGCCGGCACCCGAAGAACAATTAAAAAATTTGGATTCAAAAGAGAATGCTTCAAGCCCATAGCTCTCATGCTGTGGGGGTAGGTGGGTTTTAGATGGAAGCAGCTTTAGGGTGAAGGTCACTTGAGCGGGCAAGAACTGGTACTTCCGGTTGCTTTTGTCATCTATGTTGCCATGTTTTTGCCATGTTTCTGCTTCCTTTACAAAGACGCCTGGTATGGGCCCTGTTCTTTTTGGCAGTCCATGGCCTTCATGGCTCCAATAGTGTCATACCATTTGAGGAGACGAATGGGAAAGGGACTCCGATATGTTGGCTTCCATTTCTGTCTCGGCATGAAATCCATCAGGTGTAACGAATAGACCAAGTTGGTCCGCAAGTTTGACTCCAAAGATGAAGTCATACGGTGATTTGATAACGGCAAACACAGCAGCTATCTTATGGCCATTCATGAGAGTGAGATTCAGTCGAGCAGCCTGAGTTGTCTCAACACCTCCACCAATCATGTTGCTCTCTTCTGGTCCGGTTGCATAAGGTGTGATTCCCGTCCTCTCGACAACCCTAGGATGAATAATATTGTAGCTTACACCTGTATAAACCATCGCACGGAATCTTTGCCCGGCAAGTATTACTAGGTAAATGGGCAAGATTCGCATGTTGAAATAAGTGTCACCCCTGTTGAACGCAAGGGCGGTGGCGTCCTCCAGTGAAACCGTAAAAAGTTTTTCTTCTTCTTTGACAGGAGCAGTGGCCGTAGTGCCGTCGAGCGTACTAGGACAGGCATTGATCAGCTCGTCATCTGTTGAGGTGTCAGGAGTTGTCGGCTCCGACTCTTGTGGTGTAAAAGCGGTGCCTTGGAGGTTGATAGGTCTGTTGTGGGGACCTTTCTGGTTGCGGTTGGACCATTTCGTCAATTGACCACTGTTTTCCGATTCTTTAATCGGCCGATTCCGCTTCCTGGAGGACCTATTTCTCGAGCGCTTCCTCCCTTTGGATGGGGCAGGCTGCAGTTCATAGGGGCCTTTTTCAGCTTTGCGACCGGCAGCTTCTAATTCGGAACACAAGAGCTCATTGTATGACTCATGATAATTTTCACGCTTCTTTAAACCGAGCTTTTTCTTGAGCCTGTTATCAAGGCCTGATTCAAAGAGGTCTAGCGCGATTTGGTCATTTCGGTATGCAGCGTCAGCTAGTTGGAGTAGTAATGTAAAGTATTCATAATACTCAACAAGAGATCTTGTCTGACGACATGATAGCAACGATAAGTTGTGCGGGTTTCGCTTCGGGGAACGGCGTCGACAGTCTTTGAGAAGGTCTTCCATAAACTCTTCAAAGTTATTATTTCCACTGCTTTTTACTTTCCAGAAGGTGACGCACACTCTGCAAAATTCGGATTTGTCGGAAAAGGCCTGGAATTTCTGGTGGCTTGTGAGTGTCAGATCGCCTACCACTTTGGTAAACTCCTGGACAAACGCCTCTATCTGGTTGGTTGGCAGATCTTTAGTGACGGGCTGAATCTTCTGCAATAGAACAGAGACCTGTTGCATGGATTCCTCCGCGCTAACTTGATTAGCTTCTAAAACAGATACTTGACTGGTTGTTTCTTTTGCACCATCAGGGAATTGTGCCATGTTTGTAGCTCCTGTTACCTGGTTAGATAGCTCCCTTGCACCCATTGGTTGACTTCCGGCTTGATCAAGGCCTTGTGGACTCAAAATATCGGATGGACATGGGGTTGGAGAAGATGGACATGGGGTAGGAGAAGTTTCCTCCGAGGCGCTTGTTTTCTCTTTTTCCTTTAAATCCTTTTCCATTTTGTCCTGAAGGAGGACCATGAGGGCGCGTATGGATGCGTCGAAGTTGCGCAGGTGTGTCTCGATCTCCTTAATTGTTTCTTGCATCTGCCGGGTATTGTCCTCGCTCTGCCGAAAAAGATCAGATAGAGCTACCAAATGGGCATTCATTTTAGCGTTGGTTGGCATAAAGGGTAAGCGAGAGAGTCTCTGGCACTTCACTGCTTGGGCTGGGTGGCTTTTCGGATCGAGGATTCGCTGCAAAGCCAGATGTTGAAAAGACTGTTGAAATGTTTCCGGTCGATATGCACAGTCCAGGTTTTCTGTATTGAAGGAAGAACGAAAAATTTGGGGGTTTCCAACCTACTTATATAGTGCCCCTTGAGGGATTTCTTGAATGAAACACTAGGAGTGTCTCGCATATATCTCCCTCTCTGGGTACAGGAAAACTGCACGGACTGTACAGCTCACGATGCTACACCCTAAACAGTCGGCATAGCGAGAACCATACACCAGCCAAATTAGGTTATCATGTGGCAACATACCAGATTGAGGTTTATGCCTCAATTAAGAGATCTTGGGTGCAAGCTTATGTGTTCAGAAACAAGGCTGCACGCACGTGACTACACTGTGTACACCCGCGCTGCTAAACCAGGTTAGTGCGTCCGTTTAAGAAACCTCCTTTCAGGGGTTGCCTAATCTGGGTCACCTCGGGGTTACCCGGGCAAACCTATAAATTATAAAAGGCCCACCAGATCCCCAACCGAACTGACTCCAACAAACTCTTCTAAGACAAATCTCGGGAACCTAATTTCCCCGGGGCCTTGCGGGTTTACACAAACTTCTGGACTTGTGCTCGGGGTGGCCTTAGGAAATTTTCTGAAACTTCGGCTTTCCGGGACACGCAATTTTCTTTGAGTTGTGCCGAGCGGATGTTTCAGCTCCTGCAAACTGGTGAGGAGGTTCGGCCAACTCATGTGCATGCGGATTGGTGTTTCACACACAAAAACTGGGTGTCTCACTGTGGGGCTCTGGTTAGTGAGGGCCACTTCGATACAAAGGGTAAGGGATGTCATCCCAGATTCAATTGGTCAATAATTCCATGGTGAGGAGACTTACTGATACTTGCACCAAAATCAGACCCACAAATATTCTTGTGGGGTAACCTTAGGATCGGGATCACAGTCAATAGTACGTGGACCTGCATATACACTAGGGGCCGTTCCGATACTCTTTGTATTCTGATCGGGATCACCTATCAGACCCTTTCCGGGCTCGTTTATCAACAAATATGTTAGGGCAGGTTGTTATGCTGTATTAAAAAGTCATTGATGAGATGTACCGATTTGAAGACGAGAATAAAGCTTCTATATCTCCTGAGGATCTAGTCCAGTCTGCCGCCTGCTAGTCTATACAATGGCTAGGATAACCCTGAATGACTGCTGACCAGGCGCAGCCTCCGAAAGATGCCTATTAAGACTAGGCCACTACCTGTGCTAGTCCCTGATTGCAACCGTTTGCACTATACAGCTAAAGCTTTACCATTCCGAGGTCTTTCCTGATACATGTTGGAAAAAGACATGACACTAGAAGGTCTTTCTGATATGGACAGGTCCTACTTATTTTTATGGCCTGCATTGTACCTGGAAGAAATGAGGAGCTTCTTAGCTTAAGGCAGAGGGAAACGCCTTCACTCTTATATTTAATGGGTGTATTAAGTCCTGCAAGAACGTGAACATGTGTACGCAATGCACAGGGTTACTCAGCGCAACAATGGGACCTTCATTCGTGCTATGGAAGCATATCTTACTTAAAACTTCTCCCACTTCCACAACGACTCGCCCGGATTGACAAGCTCGTTTTGGTTGGTGTTAAAGACGACACCGTGACCCTCGCCTTGGGCCAACGAAATATTCAACCAGTACAAGAACTTGCTAAAGTCAGTTGGGTCCCAAATGGCTTGGGCCTGCTTCAAAGCTTCGCCCTTGTCGATCACTTGCTTGGTCTCCAACTTGACCTGGTGAGTCTCTTCATATCTCTTGGCCACTTGCAGAGGAGTGGTTTGGCCGGATTGGACTCTAACGGTGTTTGGGAGCTGCTCATTGGCCCTGGAAGCCACGGAAACAATCACTCTTCCCACATCCTTCAAGTTGGTGAAGGAAAACTTGGAATCTGGAGAGCCAAGGTATGTGGCGGTTTTACTCTCGGCATCAACCCCCACATGGCCAACAATCTCGTACAACCAGGGGCCTCCAGCAAAAAAGGCGTTTGCTATGTCAACCACCTTCACTCCGCCGGCTCTTACCTTCTCGGAATGTTGGGTCTTGAATCCAAGGAATCCAGGAAGAATGGTGTCCACCTCAGGAATGTCACACCCGAATTGCGATGGGATGTAAAGTTTGGGCTTGACCAGGAGCACCACCTGCTCAATTGCAGCCAAGACGTCGGGCGAGGGGTTGAGAAGAGACACAATCACGTCGATGCCCTTCAACTGCTTGATGACGTCATCCGTGTTGGCCGCAATATCGGCACCAACGTACTTGATTGTCTCGGAGGACAGCTTCGATGCGGGGTCACGTGTGAATGCCAAGATTGGGAATGCGAACTTGTCCTTGAAGACTGGGCTCTGGAAAGCCTCGATGGTTGGCTCACCCAATGCACCGTTGAGGCCGAAAACTGCGACTGATACTTTGGACATGTTAAAGGGTTTGAGGGGCTGGGACAGGAGATAAACAGAGGTGGAGATCTGGATTGATTGTGAAGGGAGATCTTGATTATGAAGGGAAGATCTGGATTGATTGAATTGGTTATGAAAATGGGAAGGGGGCGGCCCCTGGTATTTATGTGTGGCGCAGATTTGTAATGGGTTACGAAGTTGAGCCGCACGGCGTGCGGCGAGGATTTGTAACGCGGCATCAAGCGAGCCGCGTGCCGTGCGGCGCGGGCTCAGCTGACAAAACGCACCGCCCTTTTAGTCACAGCAACTACTGCGCAGTGGCTGCGCGAACGCACGCAAGAGCACCGCATTCTTGCGGAACGTGGTGGCGCCGCCTCCGAGGGTTCCACATAGTGCACAGTTTAGTTCAGTGTCCCGTTTGGGAAGCATTGAAAATTGTCGGTTTACATGGCTTTATCTTTGTGGTAAGGCTTCAGGCTATTATAGTGTCCGATGGCCCTGAGTTTTGATTACCGAAACTGCAACACTTTTCGCTGTGCCTAGAAGCCCGGTGTGCCTGATGGAGATCGGGGACTCCTGCACACGCACGTTCCCACTGGAGGGGTCTAATCACGTCATCCCTGGATTTAAAGACCGTGTCATGAACTGCTTGTCCCTTTTTTTTTTGGGGAACCACTTCCGAGTCCCGCCTGCTTTGCCATTTTCAATTATGTCCCTTTTCTTCCCAATAATCGTCAACGTTATATCCAGGATGAGGGATGAATGAAGGAGGCTCCTCAGTCTCGGGACTGAGCTCCTGAGTAGTCGTTTCAGCAGCGTTTCTCACTCCATCGGCCAAAGTGGGGCTCTGCCTGTCAGAGTTACCAGCCAAATTGGCACTCTGTCCTGGAGCAGAGCCACCAGCCAAATTGGCTCTTTGAATTGAACCAGAGTCACCAGCCCTGCTGGCAACCTCATCCTCCGATACCTCCCAAAGGTCAGCGTCGTCCATGTGCACTTCCTGGTAGGATGCGTCGTCCTGCAACTCATCCTCTATAACCTCTTCCCCTGAAGTTGCTCTCACCTCAGGGCGCGAGTACCCGGACCCCTCCAAACTTGTGGCAGTGGGCCTTTTTGACACACTGTCTTCTAAAGGCCCAGGTTGCGAGGAACTGCTTCCACAGAGAAAGTTGAGCACGGAAGAAAAGCGGCTTTGAAAAAGGGCACTCTTGACGATTTTGTCGTTGTTGAAGGCTTGCACATCGTCAATGCTGATTCTTCTCCCCAACACATCGCCCAACTCGAGCCTTTGCTCCATATGTCGGATCAGATAAAGCCACTCCCAGCTGATTATTAGAATGTACATTTTTAGAAGGGTGGGGAGAAAAGACAACCAAACGTTTATGAGCCATGCTTCGCTCCAAAGTGACAACATGAGGATGCTGATAATCACGTAGAGCGCAATCGTTAGCCACACGAGACAGGCCAACGGGAGCAAGTTGCGCACGTACGATACCTTTTGTGGAGCCACGGCCCTCCCGCAAACAGTATAGTAGCCAAGATTCCCCGCAAACCACGCCATGAATACAAGATTTATGGACATATGTCCACTCCGGGAGGGATCGATATTGGCGGTCACAAATGTGGCTGGCTTCTGGATGCGTGATATGAGAAGCGAGTAAATAACCAAGGAGGCAACGGTGAGAAAGGACACAAACCATCGGTTGATGGTGGCCCACTTATGTCTCGATAGCTTCAAGATGAGCTGGAGGTAGGCCAAATTCGTCAAGAGCTCCAGAATTGCTAGGCAGATGGCAAAGGGCCTTTCAGCAGTTAAGCTTAAAAGACGCACCATATCGAGGGAATCCATGTAGTATTGTTCTTTCGCCACCAGGTTGATTTTGACAAATATGGCGGTCAAAACCAGCAGGTACACTAACATGGCGAGCTGGGGAAGGAGCGGTTTGCGCTTATGCTTCGGCAGCAACCAAATCACAAACATCAACATCCAGCACGATACACACAGCCCCAGAAGCACGTATAAGAGCGCCACAAATGAGTCGCCATTGTCGGCCACGTTGTAGGGGTTGATGTAGTAGTGGTCAAGCCACGCAGCCACATCATCTGCGGTCAGATTCTGGTTGCGTATCTGCTGCACTAGATCGGATATGGAGCAGTTCGTCACGTAGTAAGCTGGAAGGAAATCGAGCGAGTTGTTCTGCCACAACTGGGTGTCGAAATCCTGCGCCGTGATCAGTCCTGAGATGAGCGAGTACACCGAGCAGTTCGTATACACGTGAGCATTTTGCAGGAGGAAAAACACGCTATAATTGCTCATGGGCCCTGAAAAAGCCTCAAGCTCCCCTTTGCGGAACATGCCGGGCTTAAGGCGTACAAGCAAGGGAATTTCGGATTTCTGGGCGGATCGTTTTTTTCTTGGTCTTGCAACGCGCGCGGCCCAAGAGGCGTGGGTTGCGGGGCCGCGAATATGTTCCATAGGCTTCACAATGTTTTTGAGGGGCGGAGTATTTAGTTTGCCGCAGATAGCCCTTAGCCGCCCCACTTCCAGCCCATGCCTCAATTTGGAGTGATGGGTGTGAAATACCTGATTTTATCCTGCTAGTTCTTTTGTGACGGCTGTGTTTTCCTGGAAGCAGGCCTAGCCGGTTAAAATGCAGGGCTGTGAATGTGATGCTATTTTCCTGGATGGCTTCTAGATTGACCGAGGAGACAGCGAAAAACAACAAAGACAGAACGGGAGGAAGGCAGCGGCCTGGATTAGGTGAGGGCCTGTCAAACTGGTGGAATGGAGGTAAAGGGAGAAAGACGGCATACCCAAAAACACAAAATTCCCTGTGATGATACGACTTCAGGATCACTCAGGACAGCAAGCGGTTGGAAGCGATAGGAGTTCAGGAACGATAGCAAACCCGGCGGAGGGGGGGATCGGGAACGGCGACAACACCGAAATGAAAAAGGGCTTTTCCTACACATTGGAAAGGATAAAATGCAGGAGCCCCAGGGCACGGTTCTCTTACTCCAGAGATGGGATACACGGAGCAAGGGCCCAGAGGAAGGGAAAAAGGGAGAATGGCTGCGAATCTGCCATTTCCGCGCTACCGGTGTACCTGGAGTAGATCGCGGGCGTGTGTGCAGTCGCGAGTTTTTTCATTGACTTTTCAAACGGCCACTTCACCTGCATCTGATCTACACGTCACATTTTCGTTTCGACAGCGGATACCTCCTCGAGAACTTCCACCTATAGACTCGCAAAGCCAGGTCATTGCCCCCCTCCCTAGTGTCTCTCCAAGTCCAACCAGGTAAGTCGTCTTCGGTCCGAGATCACGATCGCCATCTCAGTTCCTGGCACCGAACCCTCTCCGATCCTAGCTTCCACTTTCGGGCGTCTGGCTCCCAAAGTTGATACTTGACACGCTGCTTCCGCTTCTAGCTCACGCCTGTGGCGCAAACTGCTATCCCGATGTCTCATTCCACTTCCGATCTCACTGCTGGGATCAATGGTTTGCTGGTGGACAACAAGAGAAAGAAGCGTTCACAAAGAGCCTTCCACAATATCCAGGGCGGCTTCCAGTTGAACCACCCCACGCCCAGTCTCCCCAATGTGCATGCGCCAGGCGGGGCTGAGCACGCCCATCTTCAAAGCGAGTTCCTCTCCCCAAAGCTCCAAGGCAGCGAGTTCCTGCCCCGCCCGCCCTTCACGCCCTTTGCCCATTCCAACTTGTCTCATCCGAACTTTCTGCCAAACTACCAGGGCTTCCCCAGCATTCCCTCGACGCCTGCAGCAATGAACCAGTTTCCTACTTCTTTCCAGTCGCCTACTGCATCTCCTGCTTCTCATAGACATGTTTCGGGAGCGGAGCGGCACTTGGGAGATAACTTGCCTAGAAATTTGCACGATCAGTTCTCCCAGCCGGCCACCTTGAACATAACTAACCCGAGAGAAGCAAGTGCTCCGCCTCCAGAATTGTCGCTCTCCCATGCCCGTTACATCCTGAACATGGAATACTCCTCTCCAGTTTTCGACGAGGCTACACAGTCCGAGCAATACAAGGCGTTTCTCTCTTTTCAGAATATCGTGCCTCCTGTTGCAGGCACACAGTACCATGCGGTGGATCAAGGGACTTCAACTCCCAAGCACATGAGATGTACCATGTACAATGTGCCCGAATCGGAGGCCTTGCGCAAAGGCACGCGCTTGCCGTTGGCCGTGACCATCCGGCCGTTTGCTCCGTTATTGGCTTCCGAAGAACCGGTTCCTTGTGTTGACATGTCGAAATTAGGCGAGGAAACAGCGTCTGATCCGATGGACGTGGGGCCTCCTCGGTGCAACCGGTGCAGGACCTACATCAACCCGGCCATGATGCACTCCATTTCGGGTCGTTTCACATGCAATGTATGTCAGTTCCCCAACAATGCCGTTCCGGATGAATATGTGGCGTCCGTTGACCCGTCGACAAACCAGAGATTGGACCGCATGATCCGGCCCGAGTTGCACAAGGGTGTTTACGACATAATCGTTCCCTCTTACTACAATGTTGGCGGAGCGAAGAAAAGCCCGCACAAATTGCACTACGTGTTCTTGTTTGATATCAGTCAGCCTAGCATCGCCAAGCAATTGCCTATTTTGCTTGCAGATGCATTGAGAGCAGCTCTCTTCGACTACGACAACGAAGAAGCTGCGTCGTTCCGCTTCGCCATCATTTTGTTCGACAAGGCCTTGCATTTCTACAACTTGTCTCCGAAATTGGACACAGTACAGGTATACACGTCGGGCGATTTGGACGACCCGTTTGTTCCTTTCAGTGAGGGTCTTTTCGCCGACCCAGAAACCTCCCGAAACATAATTGAAGATGCTCTTAATAACATGGAGCTGCTTTGCGACGGCCACTGCGCCCCGGACTCAGAGCCTTGTTTATCCGTGGCATTACGGACAGCAGCTCTATGTTTGGACCAAGTGGGCGGCGGCAAAATCACCGCCGTGTTGTCGACATTGCCATCTTGGGGCCCTGGTGCGTCGAAAATCAAGCAAAACCGAACCGTGGGAAGGGCCCAGCTGGCAGAGGCAGAGAAGGCCTTGTACTCTCCAGATAACGAGTACTACAAGCTCCTCGCCAAGGATTTCGTGAGCCAAAACGTCGGGTTGGACGTGTTCATGATCTGTGACACGCCGCTGGACGTGTCCAACATCGGCTGGCTAGCCTCCATTACCGGGGGCAAAGTATGCAAGTGGCCCAACTTTGTTTTCGAGCGCGACGGAAGGTCGTTGACCTCACAAATAATGTCATCCATCAAGAAATGTGCAGGGTACCAAGGCCAGTTGAAGTTGAGATGTTCGAACGGGCTTCAAGTGGCACAATACTATGGGTTCCCCACGGCCAGTGGCGAAGGGATCGTGGGACTCACCAACGCGACGCTGAATGACCCCGTTGTTCCTAGTCTTCACGAGGACCAGACCTTCACAGTGTTGCTTGAGTACGACGGAACGTTGAACACAAAGTACGACTGCCATTTCCAGGCAGCGCTCTTGTACACGGATGTGCACGGCGTCAGGAAAGTGCGGGTGATCAACTTGGTGCTCGCGGTCAGTGAGCGACTTGTGGATGTGTTCAATTTCGTGGACCAGGACGCGGTGGTCACCACCATTGTGCGAGACACACTCTCCTTCATTGGCAAGGAGACCATCCACGAGTTGCGCAAGTCGCTCAACGAGAAGTTGGTGGAGGTGTTCACGCAATACAGGCTCATTAGTGAAACCAGCCACAACCGCAACGCCACTCTAACCAACCAGTTGATATTCCCCGACCTGATGAAAAACCTCCCCAGCTACTTCTTGGCCTTGATCAAGTCCAAGGCGCTCCGCGACTCCTCGGCGCAATCGGTGGACCTGAGGTTGTGCGATGTGTACCAGATGCTTTTCATGCCCATGGAAAAGCTCTGCTACCATCTCTACGGCGCGTTGGTGGAGCTTCACTCTTTGGCCGAAGACGAGTGCATGCCAATTGCCGACGACGCCAATGTCAACGGGTTCCTCCGGCTTCCTGAGTTCAAGCCTTTGACGCATGCAGTGGTGGAAAACGGCGTGTACATTCTTTGCAACGCCATCCACGTTTATGTGCGTGTGCACCCGGAGTCGAACACGCTCTTGCTTCAGGACTTGTTTGGGAAGCACGTCCAGTCGGTCAATGACATCGACCCGCTCCTAGACTCGCTCCCCGAGCTCCCCACGCACATTTCACTGCAGGCACGCAACATGGTGGCATACTTCCACGAGAATATCGTTGGGTCGGCGATGGTGGACTCGCAGGCCATTGTGATTGTGAGAGACGGCATCGACGCCAATACTGTGGACTTCCGCGATTGTTTGGTGGAGGACATGCTTCCTTCCAAGACAGCCAGCACCAGCCCGAATTACGTGGAGTTTGTGGCGTCCTTGCACAAGGCAGTCCGGGTGAAGCTCGACAGTGAGAAGCCCAAAAGGGGCACGGCCGGCTCGGACAGCTTGGCGCAGAGAATGATTCATTTCTAGGGCTGGGAATTCACAAAGACTGTTTATCATTGTCCACATGAGCCATTTCTGATTGAGCCATTTCTGATTGAGCCATTTCTGTCCATTGAAGCAATATTTGTCCATTTGAGCTCTTCACCAATTATGTCCATTTGAAATATCAGTATATAAACACGTATCGATTGCTCTCTGCCATTTCAAAGATTTGTAACTTTAGCCTCTTATCCGCTTCCATCTTTCCTTTGGGCTATTCATCAGCGTCTGCCCTTTATCAGCGTCTATCCATTTATCAGCGTCTGCCCTTCATCAGCATCTGTCCATTGCCTATTTGTCTGCAAGTATTTCATTGATCATGTCGACAACGTCGCTGTTTCGGGAGCTCTTCATCACGCGCCTCAAGTGTGAAACCAAGCAAGAGTCAAAAAAACCACTGGCGCTTTTTTCATCGGCAATGTTCAAGTTGTAGAGAAGGGTGACCACGCGCAAAAGCAAGTCGCTATTGTCAGATTGATGGTGGAGAATGTCACAAACAATCCCAAGAAGCTGCTGGCGCTGGTGATCTAGCAAGCACCTGCACACGAGAACATACTCCATGGTGCTGTTCGCCAAGATGCCCGAAATGATCACCTGAAGCGCCGGGTCCTTCAGGTGAAGCAACTTGACCAAGATGTCGAGGTTCTTTCTGCTGCGGGCATTGTCCGTGTTGAAAAACTTGGCCAACATATTCGGATGTGTGATCACGTTATTGACGAGCTCCCAGGCGGCCTTTTGGATCTCAGGCACTGAGTCTAGGAACATGTCGGGAAGCAAGTCGCCCGTTTTGGCGATGATCTGAGCGTGGAGATCAGCGTCGGGCAACGACGACACATTGGTGAGTGCCAACAAACCATGCAATTTGTCAATGAGCGACTGGGCCGGCGACTGGGCTGGATCCTCGGGGTTTTTGAGAAGGCTCGCGAGAAACGGTACGCATGTTTTGACGTCGTACTTGGAAAATGCTAGCCGTGGGTCTGCCAGACGGCAGAGGTTGGCTAAGGCCCGGGTGCAAGAGCGGGCAGCTTCTAAATCAACGTCGGTTGGTGAAGAGGAGGCGGCCTTGCTTCTCACGTGAGCCTCTATCAAATATTGGAGCAACACTGGGAGGCCCCCTTGCACCACTGCTTCTCGAGAAACGCTGGTGCTCTGCATAGCAGTGATGTTGTGAAGAACCACTACTCTTTGCCGAGCGAGGTTGAGGTCTTTGGGCTGAAGTCGGAGTGCACAGAGCGTCTGCACGAGCTTGTGTTTGAACACCAACGCCAGGTTGTACGCCTGGATGTCCAGGACAGATTCCTCCTCTTTGGTGGCCGCCAGCTTGATTGCCGCCGCCGCAGATGATTCTGGGATTCGGGTGAGGTTGGCTAAAGTTAGGAGGCTTGCATAGAGCGCGGCGGGCTCGGTGGTTGTTTCCATGACAAGCACAAGCTGGTCGGTGAACTCTTCGTCTGACCGGAGCTGCTGGCGCGTGCTCATCCCAAGCAGAAGGTATGTGAAGGCCTCGAGCACGTATTGATGAGCCTGGTGCACTGGCATGAGAAAGATTGCCCGGAGCCGTGATAGGATTTCCGAGAGGGGAATGTGCATCTCAACGGCCGAGAAGTTCCAGAGCTTGACAATGCAAAGAAGGGAAAGAGCCTGCACGCTGTCTTGCTGCCGCTGACGGGCCTCAGCAGACTCGTCCTCGGCAAACTCGTCCTCGGCAGAATGATCGGACTCGCCAGCCTTGCCCTGCAGGGCTCCACGTGCGCCTTGGATAAGCAACGATAGGTAGTTTTCTTTGTTAAACTTTCGAGCCGTCTCATAGACACACGACGCCAGCACAAGCCGGAGAAGAGCTTGTGTGTCCTGCATGCAAGCCGCCCTCTCAAGCAACATCTTCTTGCACTCTGGAGAGGTGTACACGGGTACAAGCGCCGGCACAAGGGGCAAAAACGTCTCGAGGGCGGCGGCCACAGCACCAAAGTTTCGCCCCAGGTGGCACATTTCCTGCACACATGCGCTTAGCTCATGGCCATCCGTTCTCTTCACCCACGTAGCCAAGCAAAGCGTCGCGGGCTCAGAATATTGCAGCGAGAGCAAGCCAACAAGTGTGCTGGCGACATCTGGAACATCGTACTTGGTCAAGTTCATAAACACGTGCACGTAGAGAGCACAGTCGGTGCCTGCAGACAAGATCGTTTCTCTGCACACCAGAGCTAGAACGCTGGCGTTTTCTGCGTTGGTCAAGGCAGCCACGATCGACGCTGCATCGTGAACGTTTTCGATGCTCTTTAGAAACGCCTGCGGATCACTCTCGAGCACGGCACACAACTGCTGCTTTTGAGTGTCATCTTTGAGGGCTTGCCTCAAGTTTGTAGGATCGCCACTGGTTAATTTGTCTAGTGGGGCCTGCATATTGTGGTGAACAGTTGATGATGGCGCTTCTTAAGCGTTTGAAGCGTATTTGCAATAGTCAAGACCACGACCGCACTCACTCCAGAGTTTTGGAAGATGTTAAAGATTATCTCGCTCCAGGTTGAGGAATAACCAAATAAACGTCAAGCCGCGTGCAGGACCAGAAGGATGATGACTTTTGAGGCTAGGGTAGAAGGCAAAAGACTCGCTCTGTAGCTGTGTCAGATAATCAGGTGGATTTCGAGACTGCCAGTATTAAAGGAAAAGTTTCGAGATTGGCAATTTTAGGAGTGCCGCTTCAGAAAATCAGGTGCCTCAGGATTATAATGAGTGATCTGGAACAGTGGGATATAGTAGTTGGAAGAGCAATCCCAAGAGATCCTTGATTGAAGCGATTGCAGTTTGAAGCAGATCCGAACAGTTTCAAAACAGTTTCAGAACAGTTTCAGAACAGTTTCGATAAATTCACGGGTTCCTGGAGTAGTGTCAGGGACAATTTGTGGGATTTGGAGTGTCCAGGCTGTGCAGCAGTCTCAGCAGACCAGTAGTCTCGGCAACCAGCAGATCAGTCAATCAATTCGGCGGTGCAATAACGCCAGCTTTCAAAGGGTAACTCAGGCTCTCCCACAAGGTAAAGACTTTGGCCCATAGGAGGCGTGGCGTTTCTGAGGCGAGTGCGTGGTGCACGGGTGCCGCCCCCAAGGCGGCGCGGCTCTCATAACAAAGCTCCACGATGGACACCACCACGGTCCTTGACAAGTACACACAGGACCTCTCGAATCTCCCGCTTGAGATCAAGCATCTCTTCGAGGAGCTCCGGGCAAAAGATACGCAGCTTTTGGAGGCGCGCAAGCGGTACCAGACCAAAGACTCGCAGCTCCATAAGTTCATCAAGGCCAATGGCACGCTTACAAAGCACCCCAAAGAGCAGGCTCTTTGCCAGAAAATCGAAGAGGACATGAAGTTGGTCCAACGAATCCAAAAGGAGAAGATCCTATTGGCCAATACCGCGCTTTTTCTCGTGTCCAAGCACATGTATAACTTCGAGGCGGACATCGCCAAGTTGGAGAAGGAGGATCTCTTGGCCCCCGTGGACGAGACCGTGGCGGAGAGCACAGCGGAGCCTGTGAGTGTGCGGCTGTCACCGGACCCGGTGCGCAAGAAGCGGACGTACTCAGTGCTCAAGCGGCCCAAGCGCATCAAGGACGAGGAAGACTATACGGACGGTTCACGGGATCACAAGATCGAGGACGCTGACAACAACCTCTACTGCTTCTGCCAGCGCGTGTCTTTTGGCGAGATGATTGGCTGCGACAATGACGATTGCAAATACGAGTGGTTTCACTGGTCATGTGTGGGGATCAGCTCGCCTCCCAAGGACGACGAGATCTGGTATTGTCCGGACTGTGCGCCGCGAATGGAGAAGCGGAAGAAGCGGAAGAAGTAGGCGGAGTGCCTGTGTCGGAAGTGGAGGGGCCTGTATCGGAAGTGGAGGGGCCTGTATCGGAGAAGAAAGCGGAGTGGCCTGTATCGGAAGGATGCAACTGCAAGTTCGGACGAAGACACAAGTTTGAATCGGGCGCTGTGCGCTTTTCTTGGCCGAAATTGGTGGCATTGGGTTTCTTCCACTTTGAGAGCTTGACTGACTTTATGATGCGGTGCCGAGAGGCCTGGGGATGTGTGCCTAGGTTCGAATCCAGATCTCAGTCTAAAATCACGGATATGAAGCCCGACCTGAGTGGCCAGATCGACTGAAGAACTTTGGTTCGTATGGCCTGCCAGAAGGAACAGGCCGATACAGCCGCCACCTCAACAGCTTCACATCTAAAGACTTCACAGAGCCAAAACGTCACAGTGCAGTCCCAATAACCTCAACCTTCCATACCTTTGCAGTCTCAGGAGCCCAATGATCTCAACTACTGCCATAGCTGAAGGCAGCAGGCTGCAAAGACACAAGTCAAAACCCCCGAAAATGCTATGGTATTGGGAATTCCTTCAGACTTGGAGCATGTTCAAAGACATTGTGGCCGGAATCAGGACAGGTTCTTCACACCAATTGACGAATTATGACACACCCCTCACTATTGATGAATCATCACTGCCAACTACCAAAATTAGACAGAGTATTCGCAGACTACCAAGGATATTGACAGAATATTGACAGAATATTGACAGATAGTGACAGAATAGTGACAGAATAGTGACAGGATAGTGACAGAATAGTGACAGAATGACAAGATACTGACAGATTCCTCACACGGTGCTAAGAAAGTCGCGGAACATTGAGAGCAGATGGAGAAGCTTGCCAGGCGGAACATCTTCGAGGCACAGCACCCCGCACAACACACATGCACAGGTACACCAATCTATGCAGACTATTCGAGAACTTCCAAGGAGATATTTGTGTACAGTCTGCGGGTGTAAGCTTGGGTCTGGACTGGCCGTGGTCGTCCCCATACGCCTCGTTCCTGAATACTCACTGCGGTCCTGCACTCATATTGGGTGGTGGAGATTGTACATTGTTAGCAATGCGACGGCGTCACGCCGCTTCTCCATGGCCACTGCAATATAAATACTGCCGCGCTCCCTGCCACCCTCATCATCTCTTTTGATTTGCCTCCTTGTGTTCCTTTTCTCTGTGTATCTGCAATTTTGCAGCTCTTCCCTTTTCTTCATTTAGACTGCGGGGTTTTCAAGCGAAAGATGGCCAATGATTGACGTGAGGAACAGGATGACTAGAGGAAGCAGATGACACGAGGAAGCAGATGACACGAGGAAGCAGATGACACGAGGGAGCAGATGCTGTAAAGCAGGGATTTTTTGATCATTTGACAGGTGGTGGGTAACAGCAATGTTTAGAAGGAATGGCTGCAATATCGACATAGCACAATGTATCCGCAAGGTATCAATATGGCATCAATATATCAAGACTTGATCAACATATCAAGATCGATAAGGTGGTATCAAGATCGGTAAGGTGGTATCAAGATCAAGACAGCATCAACATATCAAGGTGGGCGGAGGAGATGGAAATGCAGCAAGAGACAATCCCGCAACGCTGTGACTGAAAGAGAGACATACAGGTGGTGATTCATATCGCATGCTGTTTCAAAGGTCCTTGGAAAATTGTCCATTGCAGCGGCTACCATGGTGGCAACCCTCTAGCGTGTGGCTTAGCAGCCTGCATAGCGGCGGCACGCGAAATGAAACACGGTATGTCCCCACGTGACCGCGAATAAAAAGGAACATTCCCCTTTTCTTCTGGACTACAAGAATGCATCTCGGATTGCACGCCCTTCTGGTTGTTTGCCTCGCTGAACTCGCTCTTGCTGCTGGCGCAGCTGCCGCAGCTGCCGCAGACACCACTACAGCAGCAGCTGCTGCAGCCGGAGCTGCCGCCGGAGCCGCCACAACAGCTACCACTCCCGCCGCCGCCGCCGCAGGAGCAGCGGCCACTACTACCACTCCCGCCGCCGCCGCCGGAGCAGCAGCCACCACCACCACACCTGCCGCCGCCGCCGGAGCAGCAGCCACTACCACCACACCCGCTGCCGCTGCAGGAGCAGCTACAACGGCAACAACACCTGCCGCCGCCGCAGGAGCAGCCACTACGGCAAACACCGCTACAACAGGAACCACCACCAAAGGAAAGGCTGGTGCAGCAACTACCACAGGCACCACTGCAGTGGCGGGAACCAGCGCTGCTGGTACAGCGGATGCCGAAACTGCTACCATGAAGGCTTCCCAACTCTCTGTGTGGAGTGTAACCCACACAATGAACGCAGATCAAATTATTGCATGGCTGGCCACACACACGATTGGAATGACCGCGGATACTGCTACCGCTGAGTCAGCTACCAGCGAAGCAGCTTCTACTGAGGCAGATCTGAGTGAGGCCGCAGGAACCGCCGCTGCGTCCGATGCCTCTGACTCGTCTGATAGCCAAGAAACAGGCGGTGGTGGAAATGGCGGAGACAATAATGTGGGCGGGTGGATGAACGTGGTTGGCTCCAACACTATCTCTGGGTTGGTGACCACATATAGCAGACCTACTGCTACTGCGGCTGCCGCCAATGTGTCCTCGCCATCGTCTTCGACTGCTGGTTCCGGCGCATTCCGCAACGGCGTCTCGCTCGGGTCTTTGACTTTTGGTGTGATTGCGTTCGGCATGGGCTCGGTTCTTCTTTGAGTGGAATCCTGTTACCTGCGATATCAAAGCCCTGGGCTTTCACTAGATAATATATAACCCATTTCTGTGTATGTCCTCGAGAAGGCCCGGTGCTGCATTGTTCGAGATGAGTGTGCAATTATACGCTTTGAATGTATAAGCGGGGCAGCTGCTGCTTCTTCAGACACACTAGAACTACGAATGTCTGGTGTACTGATGTGGGGATCCGGCCTGGTGCACCGATGTGATGCTAGGGTGTGGTGTACGGATGAGCCGCCGCACTAGTCTGGCAGCGATGATCCTGTCAACCGCATGCTTCTCCGTACCACACTCCGCCGCCAGGCTTATATCCATCTCAGTGCCCGTGTTCGTACGGGCCAGCATGCGTTCGCCTACGCTGGCGTCAACGACCTCGGCGCCAGAATCCAAAGCGATATCCTAGGTGCCACGCACGTCGACCCAGAGGCGATCAAAGGGGCGCTAGCCGCCTGCCGAAGGCACCTAGTGGAAATTCAGGATCGGGAGAAGTTGCTGCAAGACGTGGCCAACACCAAAGTGCTCAAGAATATTGAAGTGCTCTTGGGCAGCGGCAAGGTGCCCTTTTCGGCGCAGCTCCTAAAGGACGCGCTCTTGCTCGACTTCCCGCTGGCCGGTGCCATCAAAATCATCCAAATGTTCTACCAGCGGAACTCGGGGTCTGCCATTGATCTTGCCACCGCCCTCATTCCGTTTCGCAAGTGCTTGTTCGATGGTGATACGCGAACCGCGCTCAGAGTGGTCGATTTGACCACCGGTCATCCCAATTACATCTCGGCCAAGCACCGGCGGCTCCGCAGCGGGGTGTTGCGATTTGCCGCCACGGCAATTGGAATCACGGCATTCTCCAAGGTAGGTGTCACGCAGCTTGTGGGGCTTGGGTTGCTCCAACCTGCCTGGACCCACCTCGGGTCGATCAACGCCATGATTTTGACGTACCTCTTCAACCTGACGTTCTTTGTGACCATTGTCAAATTCGGGCGCCAGTTGAGCGCAGCCGGCGGTGACTACTTGACGTGGCAGAAGGGCACGTTCTATACCCACTGGTATAAGCACGCGGACGAAATGAGCATGTGCACGCGGATCTTAGAGACCGACATCAAGTTGAACGGTGGCATAGAGCCTACTCCCTGGCTCATTCAGGAGTTGTGTCGGACGGGCAGTGACGACGAGACCGGCACCTTGACGCCGGGGCTCACGCGAAGCGGTGAAAAAATCCGGCTCTTGGCGCCCAAGGATAACTTGGAGGATTTGAAGCTCCAAGCTTACTGGATGAGCGGAGGGGATGGGTTCGAATGGGTGGAGCCGGACCAGGACCCGGCCGACATCTTGTGGCGCCGCCACTTGCGTACTCTCCACCGGCCGGAGCTTGGCGACAAGGCTCGAAGCCTCAAGTGGGCAGAGGATTTGATCTAGGCGACCGGCTCGATATTGAGGCCGGCTGGTGGTTGGATCATTTCCCATTCAAAAGAGCCGGGAAGGCTTCGCATGTGGCTTAATGCAAGTTTAGCCAGCGGATTTATAACAGTGCTATAGAAGTGCTCAGGTGCTTTTGGCAAATTTATCGTGGGTTCTGGCCATGTGTGGCCTATGGCACGTGAAAGATGTCTGCTAGAGATGAGTGTTTGTGGCAAACGAGAACAAGGTCGTTAAACTGCTTGGATGAAGGGAAGACTGAATCAGGAAAAGAGGGGCAGATCTCAAATGTCGGTTCTGGGGCGGCAGTGGGTCATTAATTTGGTCCCGACCCAGGTGCAGAAACTAAGGTGCATAATATTTGGTCT
Organism: Metschnikowia bowlesiae; assembly: GCA_002370295.1. Lineage (NCBI taxonomy): Eukaryota > Fungi > Ascomycota > Pichiomycetes > Serinales > Metschnikowiaceae > Metschnikowia > Metschnikowia bowlesiae. The sequence goes on along the minus strand of NLAK01000088.1, from coordinate 3,457 downwards.
TGCGAGAGAGTCCTCAAATGCACCTTTGCAGCATCGGGTGGAACCGGTGGTGTCTTCTCTAATATTGCTCAATGGTGTCGAGGATTTCGTGTGGATGGCACTGATCCGGGATGGAGCAATTCTCGGAAGATGGAATACTTTACTGGGGCAAATTACACCACACCTGTGGCAATGCATGCAAGTCATTGGCTGTTCAAAATGCAAATCATGGTGTTGAGAAACCTGATGGACATGAAGAATCTTGGGGGTGTAAGTGTGGGATGGGATGACGAATAGCCGACTAAACAGCGCCTTTGCTATACCCGGAAATGCTACACCGATGAAACGAAAACAATTAGCCACAAACTGCATATCCTTTACACATAGCGATGCAGTGTGGTACCAATCGAACACTATTTACCGTTACCGCCCCATGGCTGTTCAAAAACGTTGATGTGATTCTCCGCCCAAGCTGTCAGGATGGGAGAACTCCACGAATTTTGTGCCTGGCCTGCAGATGAAAGTTTCAACTTACCCATGTTGCTGCATTGTGGGTATCCAGTGCATACAATAAACCACTTCTATGGTGCTCCGGCTCTGGATTCGTTAGTGCAGGTACGAAGGTACCTACATTCTATTCTGTATCTAGACTAGCCAAGAATGTGCTAAAGGTTGGGCTTCCATACATTGCGAACTTCGTGACCATGGCGAATGCACTTTGGAATTTATTCGATCCGCTCAAAGAGAAGTCCCAAGGAAAATCATCTGCCACGGCTTGTGTGCTAGGCTTGTGGAGTCTAAAATACCTTCATGCCCTTGAAAAGTATGGCACCTTCCACTGAAAAGAACTATTCCATCCAAAAAAAACTTCGCCTTTGCAGTTTCAGAGAACCCAGGGAATAAGTCATTGGCCGAAAATACCCGTTTGAAACCAAGTTCGAGGTTTCCCAACTGAAGATGTTATAGAACAGCTAAAAGAATTTATAGATTCAGGTGCCTAGAATTCGAGGAAAAAAAGAATACCATGTGGAGTAAGGCGGCTGATATTCTTAATGGGATATGTTCAAAGCATGTTTTCGCTTTTAGTTCCATTGAGTTAGAGCTAGTTGACCGTTTGGCGAGAGAAGGTGGTAAGTTCAGTGAGCCCTAATGTCCCACGCCACATTGGCGTGGTTTTTGGTGACTGCAAGCTTGTGCAGGCTTGGGAAGTGACGTGTAGAAGCTCCCCAACCGTGGATTGCTTGGCGTTCTCATGATACTAAGTTACATGTCCCTGTACATCTGAATTCTGAAACATAGGCTGAAATTTAACATGGACCTTGCAATTGAGTTTGTTGTGAGTAGCTGGTCATAAATTCAACATACTACATCGTCCCCATAACGAGAAAAAGACCAAGGTGGCTCTGAAACACCGCTCGTGAAAGATTTCCATTTTTCGGAAGTTTGCAAGAATTCACCGTACACTCCTCGCATTGCTCCAAGTGCACCTCAAGCCTTGAATCTCAGGGTACGTTGTTCCATTGGAATTTGAACTAGCCCATTTTACGTGATCAGATGTTCCCGGTCCACTACAAAGGCTACTTCTACATTGTTTGAATATTCTCGCAATTACTAACTAACTAATTTTTTTGGTCTGTCTCGAGAGTGTCACAGGTTCCTTGGTACTGGCTTCTTCCTGCCACTGCATTTAAATCGTGATTTCTAAGGGACATTTGCTCTCGGGCCCGCTCCATGGTCGCTCATCTTGCCAAGTTTCAAAATCCCGTGGTGTAGCCGAGGCTCATTAGCGATACGCAATCCCACTTCCAAGGGTTCGCCGTATCCTCACAATCCATTGGCACATTGGGGTTCATTACCGCAAGGCTGTCCAAGCCACCATAGGAACTTGCCAGAAATCTCGTGTCGCTCTAGATCTCACTCTTTGCCTGCAGTTTCAGTTAGTAGTCAGTATCAGTTCCCTATAACAATCCCAAGACAGATCTTTTTAATTTTCTCATTTTTTTTCATGTTTTTTGTTTTCTTATTCTTTCTTTCAATAGCTATGGCCATTCAGTGGGTAGCCCTCCATCAATTGGCATGGCCATTGTCAATCATATGGAGGGGGTTTCCCACCTTGGCTCTTGTCGTTGTGAGCCAGGATCTTCAGTGCTAATTCAGTGTAGATCCCACTGAACTTTTCTCGGGCCCGGCTCACTTCCTTGTAGACCGCTTTGATGCGGTTGAACTTTTGCAGAAGCACTAAGTACGCCTCCAACTCAATACACCTGTCCAAAGAGCCCCGCTGGCTGTCCACATTTAGACAGCCAATTATAGAGTCTGCTTCACTCTGGGTAAGTGCCTTGCGGCCAAGAGTGTGGACCCATACATTGTGGAATTGTTGCTGGTACAATTCCTTGACATTGCATGCCTCGGCGTGCTGGCGGATCACCTCGATCAAGCCCTTGGTGAAGCCGGCTTCGATTTTGCTGATGCTCTCCTCTGCACTCTGCTCCATCTGGCTCATGATATCGAAGTCGTCTTGCAATTTGGAGAGGCGGTGTTCGTAGTCTGCCAAATTGTAGTCGCTGTTGGCCAAGTCGGTGCATATCTTCACAAACACTTTGCCAGTAGCCTGGAGGTTTTCCATGAGCGCGAGGATGTAAGCCTCAATGCGATCGTGGATACTAAATTGGGCCAAGAACTTCTTCTTGTAGACCTTCATCAAGTCATCTTGGCCCCGAATGAGGCCCTGGAGATGCGCAAGTTGTCTGGATCCCAAAGTTGGGGCCTGCCCATTTGGCTCTACCCCAGAAGCGAGAGTGGCCAGGCTTTCAAACCTCACCGCCTCTTGTTGCACTTCCACACACACCTCGAGCTGCAAGGATTGCAAGTACTCGTCCAAGATGGTTTCGGTTTTGGACTTGCAAAGAAGCTTCATGTCCAAGAAAAGGCATCTCAACTCAAACTGTCCGTCAAGCTGAGGTACCAAGAGGGTGTCCATTCGAAGCGCGGCCCACAACTGGCTTTTGGGCTCGGAGAGCCACGCGTACAACTCCGCTTTTTTTTCAACTGGCAATGCCGGGGCCGACTTCTTGACAATGCGAAGGGATTTGATGGTCTCCATCGAGAAGGGGAGGCTCTTTTCGGCAGTGGGGTCTTTTGCAGTGGTAGTTCTAGCTTTCGGACTAGTGACACTACCAACATCAGAACCAACCAGCTTCGTGGAAACAACGACCTTCTCTGTGGACTTTTTGGCATTTAAGTCAGCACCAGACCTCAATGTCACTTCAATCAAATCTCCCAAATTTCTGTCTATGGTTGCCTGGCCATATTTGCTAGGCCTGTGGCCACCATTAATAACAGAGCGACACAACTTGCTGGGTTCTTTCAACAGGGAAATATTGGGAAAGCCCTGGTTGATTTGACCAATCACCTTTTCAATTTCCTCAATGACCTTATCGCCATGGCCAGCGATGGAAGTGCGGAGCGTCAGCTCGGG
>NLAK01000129.1:0-33941 GCA_002370295.1 Metschnikowia bowlesiae | reverse complement strand
GGCATCAGAATAAGAGACGACTCCGGGCGAAGTATAGTTTTGATATTATAAGTTCAGTCAATGCATTAGTAGACGATAAAGTTCAACAGTAAACCTGTGCCTAGGAACCTTAAGCGGCAGGGGAGCCAGCACGCGGTCCATTTCCAGGCCACCAAGAAATGGAGCAAGTGGCTTTGCAAGTTGCGGCGTATAAAGTTCCACAATGCCTGCTATGTCCAGCGGATTCCAGTGTGCGGTCAGTCTGAGTGTCCCGTGGCGGGCCGCAAAGTACATNTCCAGTGTGCGGTCAGTCTGAGTGTCCCGTGGCGGGCCGCAAAGTACATCGTCTTGGCGCGAGTCGCACCGTGTGCAAATTCCGGGTCTTTGCAAGTCGGGTTGGCCTCAAATCAGTGGACACGGACTTGGTGAATTTTTTACGGCCTGCTAATGTGAGGGAAACTGGTACCTGCAAGCTGACCCGTTTGGATAGCGAGCTTCTCGAAGAGGAGCGCGTGCTCGCCAAGTACCGCACCATGCTCCCGGGCGATTTCAAGGAGCATATACTGGTGCCCCAGTCCATCCATGTGGATAATGGTACTTTTACTGGGCCATTGACGTGGATGAAAAACAGACACTCTGTGGTTCCAGAGCCTGGCACGGGTGGGCAGGCTACGACAAGGCTGGACACTACCGTTGCCCCAAGCCTTTTTGATTCAGGTAAGATTTATTTGATCGAAGATGTTCCCACGTTACCGTTTGTGAAAACGACAGTGGAGAACACCCCAATCTTGGTATCGCCGCTTCCACAACGCCCAGTGATTGCGGCCAACTTGATCTCACCCGAGCTGACCCGCCGCAACTCCATTGCTGGCCATGGCGATAGGGTCATTGAGGAAATTGAAGAGGTTATTGGGAAGGCTGACCAGGGCTTTCCTAGAAGTCTCCTGGTCAAGGAACCTCGAAAATCTTGCCCTGTTCTTACTGCCGAGCAGAGGCTTGGTAAGTATGGCCCGCAGACCATAGATAGAAAGTTGGGAGAAGTTATTGGAGTGGCACTAAAGTCAGGTGCTGAAAACAAAGCCCAGAATTGTACTCGCAAGGCTGTTGTTTCCTCGAAGCTGGGGGAATGTGTTGTTGAGTCCAGCAAATCTCTTTGCACTGTCAAGAAGGTTGTGCCGGCTTTGGCACCAGAGACGGAATCGGGGTTGGACTCGTGGCTCCCCAAACCTAAAAGCCAATTGTGGATCGCGCTTAAAATGGAGACCGTCTTGGTACCACAACTCGACAGAAAGTTTGAGTTCAAATGCCTCTCCATCGACTTGACGCTTCTTCGCAAGTCCAATACCGAAAATGTTTTGGACCAGTACTTGCAATCCTTGCAAGTCGAGGTGTGTGTGGAGGTGCAACAAAAGAAGGTGCGATTCGCAAGCCTGGCCACTCTCGGTTCTGGAGCAATGCCAAAACAGGCTCCAACTTTGGGATCCAGGCAAATTGCACATCTTCAGGGCCTCATTCGGGGCCAAGACGAATTAATGATGCTTTACAAGAAGAAGTTCTTGGCCCAATTTAGTATCCATGATCGCATTGAGGCCTTCATACTCGCACTCAAGGAAAACCTCCAGGCCACCGGCAAAGTGTTTGTGAAGATATGCACCGACTTGGCCAACAGTGACGACAATTTGGCGGAAGATGAGCGGCGCCTCTCCAAGTTGAAGGACGACTTCGACGCAATGAGCCAGATGGAGCAGAGTGCAGTGGGCAGCATCAGCAAAATCGAAGCTGGCTTCACCAAGAGCTTGATCGAGGTGATCCGTCAGCACGCCGAGGCTTGCAATATCAAAGAGTTGTACCAGCAACAATTCCACAATATATGGGTCCACACTCTTGGCCACAAGGCACTTACCCAGAGTGAAGCAGACCGCCTCATTGGCTGTCTAAATGTGGACACCCAGCGGGGCTTTTTGGACAAGTGCATTGACTTGGAAGCGTACTCAGTGCTTCTGCAAAAGTTCGACCGCATCAAAGCGGTGTGCAAGGAAGTGAGCCGGGCTCGCGCAGCCTTTAGGGAGGTTTACACTGACTTAGCTCTGAAGCTCCTGGCTCAGATTAACGGAGCCACGGTGGGTAAGCCACTCCACAATGATTGTCAATGGCCATGCCAATTTATGGAGGGCTCCTCACCATCTGGCCATAGCTATTGAAAGAAAGAATAAGAAAACAAAAAACATGAAAAAAAAAAAAGAGAAAATTGAAAAGATCTGTCTTGGGATTGTTTAAGGGGACTGACACTGACTACTAACTGAAATTGCAGGCAAAGAGTGAGATCTAGAGCGACACGAGATTTCTGGCAAGTTCTTATGGTGGCCCGGACAGCCTTGCGGTAATGAACCCCAATGAGCCAATGGATTCTGAGGATACTGCGAACCCTTAGAGGTGGGATTGCGTATCGGTAATGAGCCTATGGATTGTGAGGATACTGCGAACCCTTAAAAGTGGGATTGCGTATCGGTAATGAGCCTCGGCTACACCACGGGATTTTGAAACTTGGCAAGAAGAGCTATCATGAGAATGAACCAGAGAGCAAATGTCTTCTAGAATTCACTCTTTAAAAGCAGTGGCAGGACGTAGCCCCGTTACAATGAACCTGTGACACTCTTAAAACAGATCACCTAAAAAAATACTTAGCTAGTAATTGCAAGAGAAAATAAAAGCGATGTAGGAGTAAACTTTGCTTTAAAAAATGTGGACCACTAATACACTGGGACCCCGAAAAGGAATAGAGGAAATTTCTTCAGGATTCACCACTGTCCTATCGTAGAAACCTCGACGTTATCCTCTCGACTAATAAATCACGCAGAGTAATGAGAAACAGTGTCAAAAAAGTGCAAAACAAATAAAACTCAGTTTGAAATTGAGATACCTAGTAATAATTTTGTGTAACAATTTGACTTGAATCTCACTGTCATTGATGAACGGAAAGTTTGATCCCCTTCTACCAAAGATGGCGCCATCGTGCCCGCCGACTGAAGATGGTGCTTCAGCCCCTCACCTCGGTACGAGGCCTCATGTAGCCAGACCAGTTTTCACCTATATGGACGATCCCCTTTTAGGGATCAGCAACGAAACTTTTCTCTTGAGTACTTGACGTTAACACCTGAAGAACATTACAAAGATGAATAATGACTCATGAACGTCACCGTCCTACGTTCCATGTACATGCATATTTGTCGTATTAGAAAGCGGTCTTCACACCAATTCGATGTATTATTAGCCTATGCCACATCACGAAATGATAATACATCAAATGGATACAGCTTTTCTAAACGGAGAACTACAGAATAATATTTACGAGATATCAGGCTACCCTTGAAGAAGGATAACCACTCCAAAGAAAGATATGTCTTGAAACTCAACAAATCCCTAATATTAAACTTTCTAATATATAATCATCTCGTATGGCACCTAGTAATATATATAATTTACCATGAAATCCTGGTAATGGGGGTATACCTATTGATGAAAATAATGCTAATACCATACATATTGCTAATGTTAACATATACAGTTTGAAAGGAGTTACTTGTTACTTGATATCTGAATAATTGCTATTATAATATTTTATTTTCATTTACTTTGTTTACTTCATTTACTTCTTTTTTATTATATAATTATCTTATACTAATTTCAATTAATTCTTACTTAATTATATTTTAAGTTTTATTAACGTTTTTACTTGTATTATTACTTAACATATATAATATGGGGTGAAGATGTATACTTACGAGTATTCACACACACAAAATAAAAGTAATTTAGCTAATCTAAGTACTAAAGTTCCTATAGATGATATTGAGAAATATCGAAAAATTTCTGAATTCATTAATCAAAAATATAGTCCTATATGGCTTGAACAAGCACCACTTGTCTGGAACCAAGTGATAAACCATTAAGAAAATAAAGTTTTACGGCTTATTATAAAAGTTGCATCTATTACTGAAAGAGTGGATCCTCATCAACTCTTATAGCTCTCTATGAGATCGACTAGTGATTGGGAATAGTGTCGAAGATGTGTCTAGGACTAAGGACATGTTGAGCAGGACCTTCAAATGAAGGATTTGGGAGCCAAGAAGTTTCTTGGAATTAATATTAAAGTGGGAAATGGTTATACAAAACTACACTTCGGTTACATTGAAAAGCTCTTGCTAAACTACAACTTGATTGGGACCCGAAATGCTGTGCCTGCTGACCCAAAAGGCTAAAAGTCTGTAACAGAGGAAGACGAACAACGTTGCGACGAAACAGAGTACAGATCCATCATTGGAAACTACTCTTTGCTGCTAATACGGTTCGCTTGACATCAACTTCATCACTCTGAAACTGATACCTCTCCGGCCCTAGAGGCTAATAATACTCTTACGCTCGAATAACATATGACAGGAGCAAAGGTTTCATAGTAGTCTATTCCTCCAACTTGTGTATATCCTTTTGCAGCGAGTCGAGCTTTGTATTTGCCGCCATCTTTCGTGAAACCCAAATAAACGATAACTGATTTAATGAGCCATTGGCAGTTTCACTGTAGAATGCTCTATTTAGACATGCGTGGCTTATTCTGAGACAAGCATATGACTACTGGCAGGTCAACCAGGTAACTATGAAGAAGTTAAGACTGGATTGTCCACTGACTCTTAGCAAAAGATCTAATGATCTGGGAATTTGGCATTGCCTCGTACTCCACTGTTTCACCTTGCTCGGGGAGACGTTGTCAGCCCGAGACAGCGATACATCGCGGGGCCAAAGAAATAGAAAGTAATTTATATGAAATTCATATAAAATTCATATAAATTTATTTAAATCTTCTTATTCCATCGGAATTCGGAGGTATATTGTGTGAACTTGTGAAAAGCTCATACAAATGCTCTCACTATTCCTAAGAGGTTTCTCAGGTTTGACTTCTGGTGGACACATGACCGGAATAAAGGTTTACCCTTGTGAGCTTGCCCAGTATCGCATGCTTCTTTCCAAAATGTCCAGTCATCCATCCGCTGAGCCTCGGCATATGATTGGGGAATATGATGTGTATGTAGCACGTGTTCCAAAGACACTTTAAAATTCCGAGCCATGTGGCTTGTTGTTGAGCTCCAACTTATTATCTATGTTTCATTAAAAGTGGCAGAGCGGCGGTACTATTTGTAAAACGTAATAGGTACATTCATTCCATGATTCTTTGACCTAATGAGATGAATTTGATAAGCTTGAGCATTAGGTCGCTTCATCGTTCCTTTTACTCTTTGCTTAGCGATTCGTGGTTTTTAATCAATAAAAAATGCTTTTGATATTCTAATACAAAAGAACACCAAGTGATAGTCAGATCAATACGGTACAATCCCGTCCGACGTATCACATGTTCATGAGTAATCCTGAAGATTGTCTGCAGCACTCAGAAATACATCACCTAGACGCTCTCGCCCATCTCAGCACCCTGACACAAGAGCCACAATTGCTGCGAAACCGAACAAACCATAGTTCTTTGCTGCCATTGTTCACCTTCCCAACTTCGGCATCTCCAGTTGTGGGCCCGACACTGATGTACCTTGCGATGTTTCGGGTACACGCGTGTAACCGATTCTAAGGCGTACGCGGAATATTGAACATCCGGTTCAGATTCGGGAAGATGGCTGGTGCTTCGGCAGACGGACGGCCGCCGGGTTCCTCAATGCCGGTTCCTCAATGCCGGGTCCTAATGCTCATGGATGGTAGTTCTGGAAAATGCGCTTGAAGTTGCAGAACAAAAGCTCGGTGGCCTCGTTCCGGGCGCCCATGTCCACCATCTCCCTGTCTCCCGTCACGTCGCGTGCGATGGTGGGTGCAAACACTACCGACAAGTTCTTGAAGTTCATGCGGTTGACGCTGCTGTAGTAATTGACCTGGTCAAGGTGCTTCCCAATCATGTACAAGGCATGCTTGTTGGCCAGGGGGAGCCGGTCCAAGATGCGGGCGGTGAACTCGCCGCAAAGTTCGTTGGTCTTGGCGGCGTCCTGTTTGCCCCGCTCCTGCCTAGCCTGGCCGATCCGAATGAAGCTGTCGTACACCGCAAATGGGATGATGGGGTCCGGTAACTTGCGGAGGTAGCGCTTGAGCGCACTGGTGACCGCGTTGATGTCTCCGCTGAGGACTTCCAGAAGCCGGGCCAGCTGCTTGCGGTCAGGCGCCAGCGTCACCGCAGCAAAAGCGTTTTCAATGGCCGTGATCGCCGAGTTTCCCCCCGACAACCGGTAGATGCCCTCCACGTCGAAGCCGCGCGCCTCCACCTCCGCTAGGCACCGCGTGATGATGAGCGGCACCGGCTCGTTTTCGTACACTGCTCGCGCCTGGAGCGTGGCCGAGAAAAGCGACGTGTCCGGGTCGCCCAAGTTGTCGAGCACGAACGTGCTGCGCGACTTGCTCATGAAGTTGCGTGCCTTGCGGGCATTTGACTCGTCCGGGTTGAGATGAGAGTTGAGCTGCGACTGAGAGGCGGACGCATTGAGTTTCGACTGCGATGGGTTGGCCTTGGGCGGCGGGCCAGTGGCCTTGGGCGGCGCGCCGTTGCCCTTGGGCATGCCGTTGGCCACAGCCTGGCCCGTCACGCCGATGGTGACCTTGGGGCGGCGCCAGAACTTGAGCCGCGTGGCCTTGGCCTCGGACCCTTCTTCCACCACGGAGTCGAGCCCGCCCGACAGCTCGTACATGTCGGGGTCATACACCTGACTAATGCGGTTTCCTGCACCGGGAGCCACCGTAGACGCTATGGTGGACGCCACGGACGGCGTCAGCCCCATCGAAGGGGCCAAGGTGGAAGGCCCCATGGTGGACGAAGCGGTGCTCTGCCCGCCGAAACTGCCATTGCCCGGCAAGCTGCTGGAGCCGCCCGAGTTGGAGCGGTGTCGTGCATCATTGGACACGCTGCCCATGCTTTGCTTCAACCGCAGGTTCTCCTCCAACAACCTGGTCCGCTCGTTGCTCAAGTGATTGATCTGCACCATCAAGGCATCGTGGCGCTGCTGCTCGGAGGCATGCTTCTTCTGCACGGCACGAAGCGATTCCAAGAGCCTGTTTTTCTCGTTGGTCAATTTGCCTGTTTCTGCAAGGAGGCTCTGGCGCCGCTGGTCAAGCTGCCCGAGCTCGAACTTGATCAGTCGCATCTCAAAGTCAGCCGACAAGTCGCCGCCAAACTGGCTGTCTGACGTCAGCCGAGTGTGATCTCGGAACGCGCCACGCATAGGCGACAGGAATGGGAGCGGCGCGGTGATGTGTGCACTGCTGGCGATGGAGCCCTCCAGCGTGGTTCTGGAGTGGCCCTTCTCTTCGTCCTTTGCCTTGAAGAGCCCGAATTTGGACAGGAGGTTGTTCTGTCCGCCGGAGATCGACCGCTTGTGCTTGAGCGAGATCTTAGACCGCACGCTCTGCTTGCGGCTTGGCGGGTTCTCCTGGCTCACCGTGTCCTCGAGGTTGGTGACTGCTGGAGTGCGCCGAAAGCTTGTAGTTTGGCTGCCCTGGCTGTCTGGATTGGAGGCATAATGTGAGTTTTGGGAGCTGCCGTTCTGGCCAGTGCCGGAGCTGGCTGGCTGCATACCCACGTCGAGGCCGAGGCCCGTAGGCTGGCCGTCAGCGTCAGTGAAGGGCTGTGGCGGCGTCAAGGGAACGCTCGGAAGAGAAAGCCTGGGCGGCGGCAGCGCCACGTTCAGACTATTGGATGACTTCTTCGGCGTACTCACTCCACCAGACAAGACCCCAGCGTCCCAGTCCCGGTTTTGCGGGGTGCCGCCAACTGCCAGCGAAAGCTCGGGCCCGATGTCCAACGGGATTTCGCTGACCGACACGTCCGTGGTCTCCACCACTCGTGCCTGGCGGTTGGCCTTCGCCACGGGCGACAGTGCCGACGAGCGAGGACGAATCTGCTCGTCTGCAGGCAAGCTGTGCGATAGCGAGTTCCTCTCGGTCACATGGAAGTCGTGGTCATGGAACTGGTTCGGCGAGAGGAGCAAGAGGTTCTTTTGCGGCGATGTCGATTCCCGCCGGTCCGGTATGCGGGGGGTGGGGTGGCTGCTGGTGTTACTTCTGCGGGAACCAGCAGTAGAGCCCGAGCGGGCCAACGCGGCGTCTCTGAGATCATCTCTCGAAGCGTTGTTCGGCTTTTCAGGGTCGACGTCATCCAGCGCGTCCAGCGATGGCTTTCTGTCATCACTTTTGGAGCCCACCGGAAGCTCGTCCGCGCCATTGTGCCCGGTGGACGGAGTGTTTGGAGCAGACAAGGAGTCAATCAACTCCAAAATGGCGCCGTCGGCGTCTGCAGGGGGCCTCTGGGAGCAGCGGTCGCCCTTGTCACGCATGCGGCGGATCTTCAACTCGTCGTCGGAATCGTTGATTTCCTCGATTTGCAAGTGGTCAGCGGAATGCGGTGACAAATGTGACGTGGGGGCGGAGGGTGTGCCACCAGAAGACTGGTTGTCTGACAGCACCGCCGGTGGCTCGCCTGGCTTGATATCTAGGGCTTTGCCCCTGTTTTCCGCCAGGGCGCGAGGCCTGACCCTAGGAAGGGGTTCGCTATTATCCTTCGCGCCACTTCTGGCATCATTCTTTTCACTTTTAGTGTCTGTTGTGTCGATGTTTGCGTTTCTTGTATCGCTTCTGGCGTCTCTTGTGTCAGACTTGGCGTCTCTTGTATCCGATTTAACGTCTCTTGTATCCGATTTAACGTCTCTTGTATCCGATTTAACGTCTCTTGAGTCGGATCTGGCCTCTAAACGAGTCTGGGCCTCACTCCTCTTCAGGTCTCGGACTTCTCCAAGATCGTCCCTGCTCAGGTTCCTGGCAACAAGCTCCGGTTGTAAAAGTGGCAACTCCTTCAGGCTATACAGCGAAGCGCTTCTGCGCGTGGGGGCTTCGCCAAAAGGAGAATCCAACTCCTCCTGTGGAGACGGCCGCAGCGACAGCAGAAGCTGGGCCATCTGGCGGCGTTTCATGTCGTGCCTCTTCTTCTTTTCGATCAAGCCCTCGTGGCAAGACATGCAGAAGAGGCCCTTGGACGTGCGGGCGTAACGGAGGTCCTCGATTTTCAGCTTGCACAAGCGGCACTTGAAGCAGCTCAGGCAGTAGGCCTGGTCGCCGGTCAAAATGGCCAAGTCGTCGATCTTCTTGTGGCACTGCTTGCACGAATACAGGCACTGCGAGCACACCAACAGCCCGTTTCCGAGCACAAGGAAATTGGAGTTACAGCCCAACGACTTTTCGCACTTGAAGCACTTGAAGCAGTGGATATGCCAGCGGTCGTCGCCGAGCTCGTATGCATGACCCTCGTGGATCTCGATATCACATCTCTTGCAAGTTTGGGGAATCACCATTTGGCCTGCCAAAACTTCGGTCATGGTGGAAAATGGACGTTTTAGCTAGGGATTGTGAACACGTGTGTGGAAAGCAACTGTGAAGTTTTTCTGTAGTAGGAGCCGAATAGTGGTAGCTTTGAACTTTGGCTAACTTTGGCTAACTTTGGACTGAGACTCACTTTGGACTAGCTCGGTAGACTAGTAGATGGTAGAAACTGTCAACTAGCAACGATGGACTGGAAATTGTAGGAGAATGACTCTAGGAACTGGGGACTAGTGACTGGTCTAGAAATTGTTGGACGATAAGTATAGCACAATCAGTCTAAAGATGGCCAGCGCTCTGTAATGAAAAAGTCGGGGGACCTATTAGTCGGTAGGCTGGAGTGTGGACTAGAAGGTCTAATGATAACTAGCAGAGTGCTAGGACTGTAAGGACAGCTAAAGGCAGGTGGCTAGGGGCGCCGTGGCCGGTCAAGGACTGGACAACCGCACTAGACAGCTGCAAATGTATTGACAGCTGCAAATGTAGTGACAGCTGCAAATGTATTGACCGCGTAACTCGTCTCAATAAGTAGGTGGCCCGTTGGCTGCCGACGAGAAAGCCAGTTGATGCGTTGCGCTAGATGGGGCTGCTCGGGCTTGTCAGATCTGCACTTCCGGGGTACGACAAGCGATCAGCAGTCTAGGAGGGTTGCGCTCAGAGGGTGCTCGGGGAATGCTGGAAACAGAGCGGGGCGATGCAGGGGTTGGACGGGCTATAAAGCGTGGAAGGACTTATTGGAAGCGGAGGAACTGGAGTCTGAAAAAGGGCGAATGTGCTTTGCAAGTCCACTTTGCGCGGACTGCACACACCCCGAGCGCACCGGCCGCTGCGCTCGGGCTAGATTTGGCCACAGCCCTACGTGACGTCAACCCGGCGGTCCGAGGCACGACAACAAGCGGTGTGGAGCACCGAAGTTCGCGCCGAAACTACTGGAGTCCGTGTCTTAGTCCAGACACCCATTTTTACGTCGGCACCCGTGGCAAAAGGGAGAGGGCACGCCTGCATATATACGAAAAGCAGCGGGGTGGACAGGCACGCCTCACGGGTTCGCCGCGGGGCCTACCAAGAGGCCGCCGGCACGTGACGCGGGCAGGCGGCCAGCGCAGGTGCCGGCCGCAAATAGACGTGCCGGCCGCCAATAGACGTGCCGGTCGCCAATAGACGTGCCGGCCGGAGCGGTGGCGATGCGGGAAGGCGGTGACGCGGAAGCTTATTATTGAAGTTGCCGCATTAGGAAGAGATCTAGATGATTCAGCCTGGAATTCGACGCGCGTGCACATGAATGAATGACGCATGTTGCCAGGGCCCCAGTGGGCGCCCCACTGCCGGCACGAGCCGGGCCGACCTTCGTACTTCGATAAGCCTGGGCCCGTGCATGACCCGTGCCTGGGGCGGGCGGACCCGCCAATCACAGTGCACCGAAACCAACGTCTCTGCTCGTACATGGAAAGCGCGGCGTCTTAACAAGCCAAGGCGCACCGTTCTGAAACACCCATTGTTGCCATGACGATGGCGCCGTGCTTGTTTCAGCGCCACATGGACAGCTCGGCGGCGCAGGCCGAGCTCCAGGAAAAGGGGCTAGGGGGAGTCTGTCCCGGCTCGGGCGGCTCACCCTGGGCGACCGCCGCCAATGCAGCGCTCTTAGTCTCGGGTAGATGCGTCAACCAGGCCGCCGCGCGCGCCGATTAGAACCCTTTTTCTCGCACACGTGGCCGTACGAGCGCGTTTATGGGCCGCATGTTCATGCCGTGGTGCCATTTTCGTGTACGGGCCACGACCGCCGTCACGTGCGCCGCGAGCGTGACCTTCTGGCCCACCACGGACATCGACGGCTGTTAGCGCGTGAGTAGGACGTGAGGTAAATGCGTCAGCCCCAATGTCCCACGTGACATGGGCGCGACTTTGGGTGGCTGCGAGCATGTGCAGGTTTGGGTGGCTGCGAGCATGTGCAGGTTTGGGTGGCTGCGAGCATGTGCAGGTTTGGGAAGGGGCGACATATAAAAGCGCTCCCACCCCTTACTCGGCGGTCTTGTATGATACAACGTTACATGTCCCTGTATATCTAATCTACTGAAGCACAAGCTGAAAGTTGACAGATCAAGAGCCAAGTGCTCAGAAATAGATTATCAACTTGATAAATCATCAGCAAGCGAAATAAGTTTAACATGACCAATTTAGAGATAGATCAAAAGAGTTACATACTGGACTTTGACAAACAGAACCAAATCTCAGGCCCAGAGCGGGAGGCTGCAACTTTAAACAAACGTGCCAGAAAGGTTCTATGCCGGGTTCATACTGTAATCAAGCCGGCATATCTAGGTTTGGTACCGACAATCATAGCGATAGCGGTTTTATTGCTAATATATGCATATGCATACCTTGACGGCCAGATTACTGCAGAACCTATAAGTGCTTCCAGCTCGCAAAAGCCAGTAGTTGTTGGCAGCCACGTGGCTGTTGAGAATGTGGTGGCCAATAGGCATGAATATGTGTCATTAGAGAAGGGAGAGACTTTGGCGCGCACTACGATAGATGGGACAATAGCGACGTTCAAATTAACTGCTCTTGGAACCGCAGGCTTGTATGCAGTGGCTTGCGGACCGACGTTAGCAAGTGCAGTGGGATTGATAATGCCTGGAGGAGCACAAAATTCGTTGGCCACTTGCGCCATTGCGGGCTCAGGAATAGTAGTGGAAAACACGGTATCATACAAGTTGCATGCTCAAAGCAAGCATTGGACTTGGGGCGGTGGAGGCAGTCGTGATAAACGTGAATTATGTTGACAATACAGGCATTCCCTTCTTAGCTCGTCGGGCGCAGTTGACACCACAATCTATCGTGGCTAGCAGATTCCGTGAATTCTCTACCCAGGCTGCTACTGGTAATGTCACGTCTCTTTTACGATTTTTGGTGGGTTTTAACTACCAACGTGCACAGGTTATTTCTATTGTGCTAACTGCCACATGGCGTCGTGTTACTTCCCCAAGAAATCCAGTTTAAACGGTCTGCACACACGGAAGCTCTGCACACAAGCCCGCCCTGCATACAGAGTAGGCATCGATGCAGGCTCGCGCATCAACTTTCAGTGTGGGCCTGTCCATGCCGTAGTACAGAGTTCATACTCGGCTATGTTTAAGATAATGCTATTCCACTACTTCTAGTGCCTCTCAGGAGGGGTAGCAGTACGCTTCTTAGGTCAACCTTATCGTCTCTCCAATCAGGCAATGCTCCATAACATAGCACTTGAGCACTGCCGTGGGTAATTATACTAGTGATTGCTAGCGAGTGTTTAACCATGCCACTGCATGACTGATTCTTGCGAGAGAAGCGCTGCGTTGTTCATTGACTGCTTCGAATTGCCCATGATTCCAACTTCATGATTGAATGACACCGATGGACAAATCTGTCTAACGTAGCCGTCAACTTGCAGCTTCCACCCATCTATGGCTCGAAATCCATCTTCTTCTTGTCGGACTCTTCCTTGATGTACAACAGATTAACGCCCGACCAATCCACCTTGATACTTCGTTGCATATCAGTGTTTTTCAAAATGTGCTCTCTCTCCTTCTTCCAGTTGTCCTGCACGTCCGCGAAGCCCTTGCCCCAAACCTTATCGTACACCTTCATAATCTTGGCTTGCTCAGCTTGCCGCATCTCCTCCAACGCCATCCACTCCATATGCTTGAGGTCATCCAGCGACGGCTCGTAGATATGCCAAATCACATAGTGCGGCAATCCAACCACCGAGTAGCCCATGCGCTTGCTCATTTTTCCGAACGCCTCTGTTTCAGCGTGTTTTTCAAACGAAAACGCAGGGAAGTGCAGCCCGCTCCGAAACACCTTGGATTTGGTTAGAATCGACACTCCGCCGATCCCATCCAAGTCCATTTCCACTTCGGGGTCGCCGTATGGGTCCCTCAAGTATGCCAAGTGCGGCCGCCATGTCTGGTACTCAACGTATCCCTCCACAATGCACGCATCCTCGTCCAAAGTGTCTGCCAATTGCAATCCGCCTTCAGATTCCTGCCACGAATTCAAGTCGTATGGCTGCTGGTTGCCTAACCAATCTGGCAATGGCCGCCACACATTCGGCACAATCACATCCTTATCATGGTGCATCAAGTCCTCTAATATGGTGGGCGGCACCGTTTCCACGTCTGCATCCCTCCAATACACGAACGAGTGGTACGGCTTGACTGCAACCGTCCATAGCCAGTTCCGCGCACGTGCCATGAGCTTTCTCCGAGGGCCTTGCGCTGCAAACCCGTGTCGATCGGAAAATGACTGGCCAATCACCTGGCCGAAATCTTTTTCGAAGATCTCAATCTCTCCAAAATGCATCCGAGGGTCGACGTCGGTCTGAAGTTCGTTCAAGTGCCGCTTCAATTCGCCCATCGTATCATCCGATGAGTCACTCACCAAAAATGCCAAGTCGATCAACTCGTGCGGATAAGTCAAATTCCTCATGTGACCGAAGAACATCGGCAAGTGAGCTGCTGCATCTCTCAAAGGCACGCAAAACAACACTCGCTCATCCCGCTGCCACCCATCTGCAGATCCAGTGTAGTGGGCCAAGTCAAAATACTGCACATTTGACTGGCTCGTGAAATTGGGAACGTACAACGAGTCCTTGGATACCAGGGCAATCTCAAAGAGTCCGACAATGAGTAGGATGCACAGAATTAAACCCACCTTGAATTTGTGTTTGAGAAATGACCCCATCACATCGCCGCGGCCGAGCGATCCTTGAACTGAGGAGAGTAATGACGCCGTTGACTTTTCATTATATTCATAGGGAGTCATTTGGATCAGTGACATTGATAGGTATCCTAATATTAGCTTTAGGAATTAGTCCGATGTAACGATAACAGACTCACTCTAGGGAGGTAGCTGAATATCAAATTTTTCGAGAATTTCAAACACCGCCGTGAAGCTGAGCGGGCGGAGAATTTGATTCAGCAAAATCGAAGTTTAAGAACTGATCCAATTTTGAATCTTCGTGTATTATTTGGTTTGCCCTGATTCCAAATCGTAGACGGGAAGTCCTCGAGATGATGTCGTGGGGTGGAATGGGAGGATGGCCTAGAATAGACTCTCACGACAATAGAAAATATATTAGGGACCAGAGCAAAATATTGGCTCAATTAGAACAAAACACCTGAGCCGAATCGAAGGCCAGGATAAATAAGGCTGTATAATGAACGTCGGGCCAGAAAGAGGCTATTAATAAACTTGAAAAAGGCACAGGGGATTGGGCGCCGGGCCTTTATATATGGTATTGGGGCTTATGCACACAAAAAGGGATGAAACACGCCTATGACACACGAAGAGGCGTATATAAGTACAGCGCTCCCTGCTAAGAAAATGGTTGCCTGGATAACTACCCGTGTTTTTCTTTTCAAGATCTGCGCGCAACCGCACGACATGATCCCACCGTTTCAAATACATGCAGGAACTCGATCTTCCTGCAGCGTCAATCACTCCGACATTTCGGGCCCTTCCATGGCTTGTGGCTGCCTTTCTCGGGTAGAGTACTTTGAGATTGCTTCTATCAAGAAATGGCCCCATTTTGTGGTACAGCATTGCTGGCGCCTTTGGTGGAGGACTTCGTGGAGCCGTGTGGATGTACGGGTCTCAGGGGTCCACGTGGGTGGTGGATCCGTGCAGGGAAACAAGGGGCATACCCAGACTGGATACACCCAGACTAAAGCACAAAGCTGGCTATTTGGGGCCTCCATTGGCGGCTGATCGAACAACAGCCCAATAACTCAAAAGGCAGCGTCGAATCCCTCAGGGGGATCAGGCATCGCGTTATATGCAGGCGGGTCTTTTGCGCGTCTTCTGGTAAACAAGCGCTAAGTCAACCGCCACACACTAAGGTCGAGGGTCCAGCCACTTGTCTCAAACTACACAGGTGCCAAGAAGAGTCGTCTCTGTTTTTCCAATTCCTCAATTAGGTCTAGCTTGCGTTTTGTCCTCTCCAAAAAGACACGTGGACTCACCATCGCGGCCTGGTGTCAGCATTTTATTTTCGAACCGCTCAGTTTCATCAACACGTTGCTGTCTTCCACATTTTTGTTCCATGATCAGCACCAATGAAAGTGGAGGAACTTATCATAGATGGCTTCAAATCATATGCCACGAGAACCGTGGTGAGTGACTGGGACCCACAATTCAACGCCATCACTGGCCTCAACGGATCGGGCAAATCCAACATCTTGGACGCCATTTGCTTTGTGCTAGGCATAGCTTCCATGACCACAGTGAGGGCCTCAAGTCTCCAGGATTTGATTTACAAAAGAGGCCAGGCTGGTGTAACCAAGGCATCCGTAACAATCGTCTTTGACAATTCGGAGAAGGACAAGTCACCCATCGGGTTCGAAAACTCCTTCAAAATCTCAGTTACGCGCCAAATAATCTTGGGCGGCTCCTCCAAGTATCTTGTCAACGGCCACAAGGCACAGCAGCAAACGGTATTGAGTCTTTTTCAGTCGGTGCAGTTGAATATCAACAACCCCAACTTTCTCATTATGCAGGGAAAAATCACCAAAGTGCTCAATATGAAGCCACAGGAAATATTGTCCTTGATTGAGGAGGCGGCGGGAACGAAGACGTTCGAAGATCGCAAAGACAAGGCCATCAAGACCATGCAGAAAAAGGAGGCCAAGTTAATGGAGATCCGCAACTTGCTTAAAGAGGAAATTGAGCCCAAGTTGGAGAAGTTCCGATCGGAGAAGCGCATATTCTTGGAATACAACAAAATTCAGATCGACCTCGAGCGTATTCAGCGCATAGTCAAATCTTACAACTACAAGAAATACTCATCGAATTTTGACATTTTCTCAACAAAGAAATCTGAGAACGAAGCGGTGATTGGCGAGTTGCAACGGACCATTGACCGGCTTGGGGGCGAAATTGCCAACTTGAACGCGGACCTAGACCAGGTCAAGGAACAGAAGAAGGCTGAGCAAAGTGGTGGTAGCCGTATCGAAGCCTTGGCAAAGCTTGACTCGGAGCTATCCGATGATATCACCCGATTGAGAACAACTCGGGATTTGACGCTAGAGAATTTGGCTGAGGAAAATGCTCTCTTGGATCTGTCCTGCAGGCAGCGCGAGGCCTTGGAGCTGGACATTGAAAAGTCTCTGGAGACGTTTCGTTCGTTTGAGGAAAATCATCAGCAGGTCAAGGAGAAGTTTGCTCAGATGACAGAGGAGTTCAACCAAAAAGAGGAATTATACTCCACCCTCTCCACTGGTGTAACGGCTAAGGGAGGATTTGACGGAGGGTACATATCGCAGTTGAAAGCGCTCAAGGAGGAGTTGAGCGGGACGCAACGTGTCATCAGCCAACTGAACTTGAAGCTTCTGCACCTCCGCGACAAAGTTGCTGGTGACTCGAAGCGGATCTCACAAGCCAAAGTGGAAAACGCGTCATTGATGGCAGAGATGGAGAGCTACAAGCGCGAGATTTCTGAGAAGGAGGCCCAGTTCGAAAAGTATGGCTTCAACCCCAAGGCCTACCAGGCTGCAAGAGACCAGGAAAGTCTCATACGAAAGCAGATTGCGGAGTTTAACCAGCAGCTCAATCACTTGAAACGTGAGATTGGCGGCAACGTGGAGTTTACGTACTCCAAGCCTTACTCCAATTTCAACTCTGATTCTGTGAAAGGTACGGCGCTCCAGCTCTTCACTCTTAGCGAGAACTCGGCCGAACTGGCGTTGGCGTTGCAAGTGTGTGCAGGTGGGCGTCTTTACAATGTTGTGGTGGATAATTCAAACACAGCTTCGGCTCTACTCGAACGAGGCAACCTCAAAAGAAGAGTAACAATTATTCCGCTTGACAAAATCTCTGCTAGGCGAGTTTCGCCGGAAAAAGTCCAGTACGCTGCAGACAAGTGCCCAGGAAAGGTGGAGCTAGCAATCAACTTGATTGACTTTGACCAGAATGTGGAGAAGGCTATGGAGTATATCTTCGGCACGACCTTCATCTGCAGGGATCCAGGGTCAGCGAAGGATGTGACATTCGACGCCCGGATTCGGGCGCGTTCCATAACGTTGGACGGCGACATTTACGATCCGGAGGGCAACTTGTCAGGTGGTTCACGACGCAACAATTCGTCGATTCTTCTCAAGACGCAGAAGTATAATACGTTGCTCCGCCAAACGCAGCAGTACGAGGCGAAGCAGCGAGATATGCAAGAGCAATTGGCCAAGATGGAAGCCCTCAGCGAGTCTACCAAGCAGCTCCAAACCGAGCTCAACTTAAGCAAACATGAGATGTCGTTGTTGCAAAGAAAATTGGATAACAGTGGAGGGTCGGGAGTCATTCGCGAGCACGAGGCCAATATGCAAGAGATTGCTCAGTTGGAAGCAGATGTGAAAGAAGCAGAGAGCCGTACGGCCGAGCTTGAGGTGCAAATCTCCTCAGTTAACAGAGATATAGAGGAGTTTAAGCAGGACAAAGGTCTGAAGCTTCAGGAGTTGGGGAAAGAGATCAAGGCTCTAAAGGGCCGGCTCCAACAGGAGAATGCCAAGGTGAAGCAAAACGAGGAGCAGTACGAGAACCTCCAGCTCGAGGTTGATCAGAAAAAGGTGGATTTGGGGGCGGCCAGCGAGTCCATTGAAGCGGTACAGAACAGTATCATCGAGACTCAAAGGAAAGTCGCTGAAACCGAGCAGAGACTTGTTGAGGTGGAGGAGCGACACTTGGAGGTGCGTACGCAATTGGACGACGAGCGGGCGAAGGTGTTGGGATTAAACGAGGAGATTGGCGAGTTGAACAAGATTATCACGGAGAAAAGTGAGCAGCAAAGTCAGGCCAAGCTTCAGGCGCAAAAGCTCAGCCACGATTTGGAAAAGTCGGCCGAGGCCACGGAGTCCATACGGCGCAAGTTGGATCTGCTCATAGCGGAGAACGAGTGGTTGGCGGACGAAAACGTGGTGGCAGGGATCATCCAGCAGTACCCAGATATCAATGTGGACGAGTACGAGAGTCAGGGCAGCATCTTGGCCGAGCGCATACAGAACATGAAGCGCAAAGTCAACCCCAACATCATGAACATGATTGATAATGTGGAGAAGAAGGAAGCGGCGTTAATTCATATGATCCGCACCATTGAAAAGGACAAGTCCAAGATCGAGAACACCATCGACAAATTGAACAATTACAAGAGGGACACGTTGGACAAAACCTACCGCAAGGTGTCCACGGATTTCGGCGACATCTTCGCCGACCTTCTTCCGGGGTCGTTTGCCAAGTTGGTGCCCATCAATCCGCTAAACGTGACCTTGGGGCTTGCGGTGAAGGTGAAGTTGGGGCCGGTGTGGAAGGAGAGCTTGGTGGAGTTATCGGGTGGCCAGCGCTCATTGATTGCGTTGTCGCTTATCATGGCGCTCCTCCAATTCAAGCCTGCACCCATGTACATCTTGGATGAGGTAGATGCGGCGCTCGACTTATCGCATACACAGAACATTGGGCACTTGATCAAGACGAGATTTCGTGGCTCGCAGTTTATTGTGGTGTCGTTGAAAGAGGGAATGTTTACGAATGCCAACCGGGTATTCCGGACGCGTTTCCAGGACGGCACGTCCATGGTATCAGCCATGTAGGTTTGCCGAATATTCTGACTTTGGCAGAAGAAATGGCAGATGAACTGACCAGTGGCAGAAGAAATGGCAGATGAACTGACCAGTGGCAGAAGAAATGGCAGATGAACAGATGGTAGATGAACCCGACCGATCCTTCAACCCTGCGGTCCAGTTGTCTTTGGCATCTCAGCCCAATTATTGAAGCCTGGAGACGGTTCCACTAGCACGAACAGATTAAGGTCCCCAGATGAGCGACTGGAAATGTGCTAGCGAATAGGTCCGTGTTGATGCATGCAGGAGAAAAAGGGATATACACTGAGGGACGAGTCCAACCGGAACAGATTGATTCAGAAGATTGACCGAAATGAGAGTTCGGTGACGCATGAAACGGATCACCAGCACAGGTTTATCACCATGAGAAGTCACCTTGAGAAGTCACCTTGAGAAGTCACCCTGAGAAGTCGTCCCCTGAAATCCAAGATTGCAGATGAAAATCGCACTAATGGTAGCGCAGCATTACTCACGGCGGCTTGACAATCGCCGCACGGGACACAGAATCAACCAGTTGGTATGGCCGACATCCCAGTGTTGAATGCCGCCATCCATCAATCATGGCCATGTGTGGTCACGTGCCCCGCGCTCTAGGAGGTTTGGAGCCGCACTCGGCCAAAAAAGGGGCATACAACAGCTGATCCCCTGAGCCGAGAGCGGGGATAGCAAAATACAAAGTGTGATCACACCCGCAAAGACGCGCCGCGCAGAAATGTATAAAGCCAGGGCAGAATCCCCCAGCCGGAGAGGGACCTCCATTTCTAAAGCACACCTATACGATCAGGCATTCATCAACCATCACCCCTCTTACTATCTGAACGGGTGAGTACCTTAAAGCAGCCGTTTCCAAATACTTTGGGTATTCTAGCTCTCCTAGAAGGCCTACCGACGCCATGCCACGAAACAGAGACACCGCGAACGGGTTGCGTGAAGAAAGGCCTCAAGCCGCCATCAATGCAATAGCTCCAGGGCAGAACATCACCTACTATATCCAGCAGCTCATGGACATTGAGTACGACGTTAGGCGGTTCCACCTGGCCCAGTACGAACCCATTGTGCACTGGCTCGTGGACAGCGTGATCTATCTCGTCAAACACTATCCACATATGGACGTTGTTATCCTTACTATACCCGACCGCTACGAGACATCCGCTCTCGCACGCTTGAACTCAATGAAAACTGGTTTAAGGCGGGTCAAGGAAGAGTTTGGAGACGGTCCAACAAACCAGAAGGCGGGGCAAACGTTCTCTAAGCAGTCCTACGGCCAACGGAACCGGGACCGGAACTTCAATGGCGGAAGGAACCGGCTGTGCAACAACGGACAAGGTCAACAATGGCTCAGCACACCGGTGTACCTGGCAAATTGATATCAGCTCACGACTAAGTCGGCCGTGAAACACGGAGAAAAGCGAACATTTGTGAAACTGATCAGACCTGTGTAATCTGGATGATGATCCTTTCAGAGCGACAGGATAACATGGCAGAAGACGCCGATCTTACTCGAGAATACGTGAGACTCCGAGAAGGGGGAAAGTAAGGCTAAATCTAGTCACTTGACCAATTCAGAGCTGGAAGAAGGTTTGCACCAATTCATGAAGGGCCTTTCGGAATATTCTCCCTTTACTATCACGATCCCTTTTCCTTTGGGACAAAGCGTCTTTTATTTTCATCATGAGTGGCTGTTCCATGATGTTTGTTCTCCCACTACTCAGCTGCTTGGTCCCGATGCCAGTGCTCTTCATTTTGCTGGTGGCGGTGGTCATGATGCGATGGCTGACGGCATACCCCGGTCCTTTGAGATGTCCGTTTTCGCAACCAACTTGTTTCCAAAAGTGCCTTGATTTCCCGTGCGTTTCATTCCTCAGGGATATTTCCACGTGGTTGCGGTGGCGGGATTTCACCTGCCACAATTGACTTTTTGAAATCAATATATTCAGCCGCGAGCATTTCAGAGAGCCCGTATTGGATTTTGAATTGGCCCAGGCTCAAGCTTATCAAAGGTTGGAATTATCATGCGACGGACGTTAAGCCTGAGTTCCTTAGGTGTCGTGCTATCATCACCTGGGAATATTATTCTGTTCATGCAGAAGTTCCTTTCAATTCGGCATACGGTGGGTGTTGGTTAACCCCTAAACCTTTCAATGCCGCCTAGGCTAGCGACAATATCATCTACTCGAACGGGAGTATGAGACGTTGGTTGGACGACATTGTATTACTTCAAGTTCGTGATTATCGCTCGCCGAGGGATTAGACAAATCCAGATACATTGGCGTTATGGAAATTCGTATGGTTGTTCATATTTGGCGCAAGCTTTCGTCCAGCTCTAATTGGTCAATGCGCCAGGCTTGACCGATTCTCCCCTTTCTGGAACCTTACGTCCTTCTGGGTGTTTGTCATATCCTGCCGTCTGATCCTGCCTGATAAGAAACCAATCGTCTCTTGAATCTTTGAATAAACGGCTCTCAAGGATGATTTCGGTAAAAGAGGAGTCTGCTACCCTGAAGAAAAACTACCGACAACTTGCGATAAATGATTAGACTCCAATTCTGGTACGGAATGCAGTGTGGCCATATGGACGTTCTTGTTGGGGCCACTAAGAAAAGAGAGAATACAGAAAAGAGAGAATACAGAAAAGAGAGAATACAGAAAAGAGAGAATACAGAAAACACAGAAATTATCGGATCTCGATCGTGCAGTGTATCTGGTCACCAATAATGCCACCTTGCAGAATGTTTGACCGTGCCCTTTACCTTCTTGAACCCTTATCTTCCAAACTGAATTGTTTCTCAGAATATCATTTCCCCTGACTGGTTCTTCTATCTTCTTCTGCCTCAACCAGTTAATGGGCTAGTGCGGTTTTACATTTCTGAATAAGCACCGAAAGGAAGAAGGTTCAAATCCAACAGTATATTGATGGTTCATCATGGATCAGCATACCAGCGCCTACTCACCCATTCATTCATCCACTCAAGCAGAACAGGACCCGTTCGCAAGCCCTGTCCAAGAAAAGCCAGCATCGAGGAGACAAGCGCGGGAAGCTGAAGTGGGGCTTGGATAGAGCCCACCGGGGCCAGGCCAAATACGGGCAGGTACGACTTGATTCGTAAAGTATTGAAGCAGAAGAATCAGGAAGTGTTCAAAGAATATGTACCACCCAAAGAAAAGGTTAGCAGCTGAAAGCGACACAAGTAGATGTATATCAAATAACGAACTGGGTAAAGTAATACCAGATTGATGGTTCTTGTTCCCTAGAGCCGTCTTTGCTCAGTTCCTACTGACATAGCTTATACATTGATTATTGGCTAGATCCACCCTGGGTCGTGCGCTTCCCATGTGTATACTGGGGGGCGTCAGTGGCCCACATGGAGAGGCGTGTCCAACTCCAACAGTCCAATCGACTCGGTTGTTTCCTCGATGCAGCCTCACCGTAATTTGCCCCTATCTCTTGACCACAAAAGGATTGTCAACAACCTAATGTGGCTGGCTTATTCCTTAAACTGTCAGAAGTCAGCTCGATGGACAGTTTGCATAGCACTCGGGCCCCTTTCTAAGGATCAACGAATATATCTTCTAAGAGCTCGACGTTAACAAGGAACAAAAACTACGAAGCCGAATATATATAATGGTTTATATTTATTTTGAAATGTAGGAGTGCTGGGGATTTTTTGGATGAGCGCAACCTCAGGAAGCGGAAAAGTAATCAATCATATCATGAAAACGATAAAAATAAAAACAAGTGGAATGAAACATCTGAGTAACTTGTAAAATATCCAACAGGGTAACGGTGAGTGAAAGTATCAGAATCTTAAAGTATTACTGTTAGATCCACCATGGGTACCCATGGATACCAAATCTACCTGCGACGTACGCTACAAGGGAAACCATCGTTACCCGGAAGAAAGACGGGTCCGATCTCGACCGAGTATCTCCGAGGCTCAGACGAGATGGCACCAGCTGCATCTTATCCGATGCAGCGCCGTGGTTTATCCGATGCAGCGCCGTGGTTTATCCAAATGCAACGTGGTGGTTTTTATTAGATGCAGGACAAGTGCCTGGCGCCATTGGTCTAGATAAGCCAGACCAGGACTTATCGTACGCCTCATGCGGGCCGGGCCAGTTTTATCTATATAAGTTTGGATGATCCCCCTTGTTTTAGGGATCATCAACGAATGCACCTTCTCTTAACACTTGACGTTAAAACAACTACAAAAGAACATTTAATTATAAACAAGGGGAAACCGTCGAAACCCCACGAGAAAGGCCCACCCGATTCTTGGCCGCCTCTCTCCGAGGCTCTAGACGAAAAGGCACCAGCGCCATGGTTTTACCCAAATGCAACGCCGGGGCCTTACCCAAATGCAACGCCGGGGCCTTACTCAGATGCAGGACAACAGGCTTTAAATTAGATAATTCCTGGTCTGCGTTAAATATGGGTGTTTTCGGAGGACCAGAGAGTAACCATGGACTAATGTCCAGTGGTGATCCAAGCTCGAATAACACAGCCATGATATCGTGAAGATAGTTGTGGACTTTCTTTTCATTAGCAGATACCTTTGTATCGGTGGCTTTAGTTCTAGGAGGCATCTTTGATAAAACCATAACCTGGGTTCGTATTGATTACTCTTATGAACTTAGCAGGCACTTGGGCTTTTATATTTGGGGATCGAAATTCAGCCATAAATCGCCTGATGGATTCTGGTTGTCCTGGCAACCAAGATATGCGCAGTGGCGAAGCATAGCGCCCTCAGTCTTAGGCTGTCAACACAGGCGCCTGACCTACGGATGAGCCAGATTGGGATTGGTTTGTCCCAACACCCCACTTCTGCCCAGGATGGCGCCATAGTGCCCCCAAGTTGGCTGAAGTGGCGCAATCAGGCCCCCGCCTCATGCGGCTTGGGCCAGTTTTACCATATAAGTTTGGATGATCCCCTTGTTTTAAGGATCATCAACGAATACACCCTCTCTTGAGTACTTGACGTTAAAACAACGACAAAAGAACATAACAATTTCTGTGCAGTAATACAAAAGTACATAACAATTCTGTGCAGTAATACAAAAGTACATAACAATTTCTGTCCAGTTTTATCAAATACTTGATGTCTTGAAGATATGTATTTACATGGACCTACCATTAACTTATTTTTTGACTTTGTATCCTTTATATATTGTGTATCCTTAATTTTTGTTCCTTGACACGATTCGTTTTTACCTAAAGGTTAAAAGCAAAAATATAGTAATAGCTAATGGATAATCGGGTTTCTTACTCGAATGGGTTAAATGTTCATAATGATGAATCAATATCTTTAAAAATAAAAGAAACTGAAACTGCTCAAAGTATTATACAACCACTCACCGATATACGAGAATTTTTACTATATTGGAGAATTATAATCCCTGATACATAATTATGAATGCGATGGACAGATGCACTATTCAAGAAGAATCATTATTTTCTGTGTAGCTGTACTAGGAAACATGTCGCAATTAAATTTAAAATCTTATAAACTTATTCAGTATAATACTAGTGGTTCAAAACTAATATGATGCTGATAATGTTGCGCGTTATGACGTACTCTCTTAAAGTACGGTACAGTTTTCAAGTTGTCTGCTAACAACTTCTTCAATTGGGGAACTTCTGTAGTCATCTCTTATATCGTATATTGTCAATGGTACTAAGATCTGCTTTCTTGTCTGATACCCTTCTTGGGACGGCAGTCCCTTCCTTAAATACTGCAAAACGGCCTTCATTAGCTGCAGCCCCTTGTAGGACTGCACCGTCGTCATTACGACCGCTCAATTGGGAGGTATAGGGATAAACATTGTTTAATCCCTTTTTAACTAAGCTCTTGTGCATAATGTGCACACAGACTTAGGTCGTCATCCCTTCAACCATTGTTTCATCTGTATACAGTCGTGAGCATGCAGTGCCCACAGGCGCACTGATTCTCACGTTCCAACAGATAAGAATTCCTTCCATAAATAATAGTTATAGACGTAATAAAGGTTTAGTTTCATGTACTGATAATTGATATTAAAGATGATATATTATTAAATAATACTATATAATAAAATTAGGTATAAAACTAAATCTATAAAAAAATAAATATAAACATGGAATACTTATGAGTAATATAGAAATTCATATAAAAAAAGAAATAGAGCCCTATTTTATAAATGAATATCTACATATAATTAAATTTTAGATATGGGCCCATATTACATTTTGATGATCATCCTTGATTTTTTGCTTTGGTGTAGGGATGGTGAAACTCAGGCAGCCATTCGTCTGTACATTGACGAAGACATTGTGCGTGGGTTTCGAAGCCCTTGGCTAAGCAGGAAAGTTCATATTTCATCATTGGCACCAGGGCCTACGAAAACATCGCATGATCATGGTGTGATTCCGCCATGGTTACATATTGATGTCAAGGATGAGATCCATTTCGAGTCATTGGGGCTAGCTTGACTAGCCCGCAAACCAACTACTACTCGCTTGGTATTTTCAACTAAACGAATCCCAAGAATCCGTCACTTTCCGTAACTGGCACTATCATGGAGAGAAGACAAGATCAAGCTGAAAATGGAGAGCTTGTGCGCACATGGAGCGCGACGACACTCCCGGCCGTGGGCCGGGTATTTATTTACATCTCTATGAGCCAGGCCTCTATATATATAAATATAATATAATACAAAATCAAACATCATGGCTTTCCAAAACTGATTATTAGTGATCCTACATACGCTTCACAATACTATGAACCACATGGTACGAAACCCGTGTTCAGTACAGCTGGTCACCCATATATGAAAATTGAAATCTTCATATTATCCTAATTATATGTGGTATACATGAATACATATGGCTAGATTAGCCAAGAAAACGAACTGATAAAAAATTATAATTCACCATGGTTTTATTTATCGTACTCATATTTATTTCTTATGCCGGGGATGGAAAGAATTTAACCTTGTTGAGAACTCCTCCACACACCGTTACGACTACCGCGACGCCTTCCGAGTGCAAATCTCGTAATGGCCCGGTGGACTGGCGTTGAACGGGCTCGGCACCATTGAGTGGGCTGGTGGTGAGATCGAATCGGACGGCATTAGGAAATTGGCTACTATTACGCATGCCAAGATCCATTGAAGCTTATGACTCGCCATCTTTCCTCACTGGAAACTATCCTCTACCATGCGTTCTTATACAAGTCCACCGAGGCTGAAGACGGTGTGTATTTGACCAAGGACAAAACATGCCACTGTACCTGCCTTCCTCGTTTAGCGCAATGGTGTCACTTGAGATCACGAGGCGGTTACGGGTGAATTATCAACAAGTCTACACCAACTACAAGGTATTTGGACAATTAGCTTTTGTCAGATTCATGCAGTTTGGTACATACAAGTCAGAATTGACCATTCAGCTAAACCACGGACAAGGCAGGATGCTAGATATGGTGAGGTTTTGGGATATCAAGTCAGGTTGAGGCCAGTGTAAGAAAAGACTCGCTTACCGGAACACCTAAGTAGATTGCCCAGGACTAGGCTTTGACAGGGTGGATGGAAAGCTGCAAAGCTCCTGATCAGTGGGAATAACGAGGTCCACCCGTCCACATAGGTCAAGACCGGCCTCGATAGACTAGGAGGACGGGAACTGAACAGCTGGATTCAAAAAAAGCCGGACTGGCCCCACTAGACTCGCGGGGCCTAATGTGACCCTGAATGGAGTAGGTGGAGAAGCTCGACGCAGGTACTTGGAGTTGGCAGGTGATTAATTGGATCCGGCACGGGATACTCAGTATAAGGCAAACCAGTGCCTTCCTTCGCTATATGCAAATAACAGAATCTATGTGAGATCACGCTCCTCAAAGTACCAGCGAGCCCGCATCTTCGGCCAAAGCGTGGGTGATGATTCAGCCGTGATAATGTGCTAGGCCTCGTCTTCGTCCGCAAACCTGAGCGACTTGCGCTTCTTGACGTTCCCAGGGTCCTGGGTCGTTTTGGACCCGCTGAACGAAGTGTCGGCACTGGTGTCGATAGCCGCGTCGACGTCGTTTTTCTCGCTGGAGTTCGACACCCCGGAGGCGTTGGAGAACACGAGTTCCGCCGTTCGGATCCACCGCCTCCGCCGCGTGTACTTTGAATAAGAATCGTCCGTCGACGCTTTCTTCCACACATTGTCCGTGTAGATGAACCCTTCGTCGTTGGTGGGCTTGACCGTGGTTTTGGACCGCTTTCCGGCTTGCAACGTGATGGCGCCATCATTGGTCAAGTCCAACCGCCACGTCTTGTCCACCCACCGCCACCTGGCGCCCGAGATGGCCGGGTTCGCCTGGAAGTACTGCTGCAGCTGCGAGAAGTTTCCGTCGGCATTAGGCAACTCAAACGTTTCAATCGACTGCGACTCGTTCAAGAATTCGTCCGTCCAAGGCGCTCTTTCGTACGACAAGAGGTTGGATGTCCACCCGATACCCAACCAACGCCGCTGGTTCTCATAGATCACGTACGTGAACCGCACGGGCTTCGTGATGTCCAGCGCGAGAGCCAGCGGAGCTCCCTTCTGCACCTTGGCAAAGGCCGCCGCAAACAACGAATTGTTCTTGGCCTGAGAGAAATCGAGGCCTGTCAAGTAGAAGCTGAGCATCCGCGTGATCTTGAGCTTCCACACCATCCGCCGGGTCACCCGCATGTAGGCGGAGTGGTACGAGAGAAGGTAGATGCCCACCGATAAGAGAATGGTGCGTGGAGCCACCAATAAAAACAGCACTATCAAGTACACGGGGGTCAAAAACACCGTGGTGAAGAGTAGCCGCTTGATATCATATGCCGTGAGCGCCAAAGACGTGATGGGGCTTAAAAGCAAGTCGGCCTTGATGCAGGTGGTGGTGAGCGCCTGCACGATGTCATCCAAGGTTGGACGTACGGCCGTCTCCGCCTGAATCCGCCGATTGAGCACCAGGTAGATGATCACAATGGCCACGGCGACCAAGTGGCCTGCCCACATCACCACCTGCTCAAAGTACACCACCAAGAGCGTGTACACACACATGATGACGATATTGACCCAATAGTCGTCATTTGTCCACGTTGCTACCGAGAGCAACTTATTGACAATAAGAAGATAGGGATATGCTTTTATTAATGCTTTGGCCACGGTGGGGGGTGTGGACAGGAGGAGCGGCAGCGTCATGGGCACAAGGGGCTTGATGTGCGGGGCCGGCGGAGCATTTTGTCCGCTAGATGCGCCTGCAGGCACGGGGCCAGGTGGAGACGAGAACTGCGCCCGAACCTCTGATGTGTTGGCGGCACTGGTGTCACTTTTTCTGCCTTCGTCGCTCATGGCTAAGGAGTATGCGTGGGGTAGCTGGTGGTAGCAAGCGAGGGCCGCGTGCGCGTGGTGCACGGGTGTGCTCCGCAAGAGGGCCTGCCCCCAAAACATCTGTGCCTCTGGCCACTTGCCACCAAAGGTTTCAATGCGTCCTGGATAGCGTGTCTAGAGGTAAAGCATGCGTTTGATGGTGGGAAGGAAGGGGACCTTGGTTCGGTCCTGGGTGCGGAGGGAACCTGCGGTGACCTACCATGGTAACATCACCTGATATGAAAGGCACGTGATTCGCGCCTGTTCGCGCATTACCTCCGTTGAGATGTGCAAGGAGACTGAGGACGGGACTTGATGCAACAAAGCAGGACCAGAGGGAATCCTAGAGAATCAGGAAGAGTTGCTGACATCTAGAAAATTTGCAGCGAGCACAGTGGAGAATATTTCCAATGAAGAAACATGGGGAGATACAGCTTGAATTGTCTGCCCCCTGAATGACCTGCCCCTGAATGATCTGCCCCTGAATGACCTGCCCCTGAATGATCTACCCAATTCGGATGACCTGCCCAACTCAAATGACCTGCCCAACTCAATTTAACTGCTCGAGCGTCGTACCAGTGCAGGCTCTTGGACTTAACCGCTTATAAGGACTGAGTTCTTGAGCCGTGTTTGAGACTCTTCATCGCTTGTGTGGCGGTACTATAATGGTTCCGAAAGTTGGCGCATTATATCATCGAATAACCTTTGCATTAAGATTGCATTAAGATTGCGTTAAGATTCCATTGGTGTGGCAGAATGTGCACGGGATAATTGTGCTAGTCCAGCCAAGAGGTGCGGTTCCGGTCCAGCCTTTCCTTGCCATTACTCCTTTAGTCGAGGCCCTTTGCGTCTATCGTGCTCAGTCCATGGCCAAGACTGATAACATACACGTGCAATTCAATAACACTAGACAGGATGACTTAGACTTGGCTCTTGGAATCTATGTGGGTCAACAATACTCATTTTTTGAATCCAAACAGATGGTTCTGGGGGACCACCTAAACCAGCTTGAGACAATGAGCTGAATCCTTGGTCTTTTGGGGGATGATACACGCCTTGTCGGCTCCTATGCTATCTCATGAAACGCGGTGCTCTTGTATGCGTTCGCGCAGCCACTGTGTTAAAGTCGCGTGGACTAAAAAGTGTGGTGCTATTTGTCAGCTGGACCTGTGGCTCAATTTCGTGACGCATTACAAATCTCCGCCATACATAAATACTTGGGCCCGCTCTCTTGGCCGCTTCATTCAACAACTCAGACCGTCACTCACGTTTATCAACACAAGATCCGATCCAATTATCCCCACAGATCCGATCCAATTATCCCCACAGATCCTATCAATTATCCCCACAGATCCTATCAATTATCCCCACAGATCCTATCCAATCAGCCCCTAAATCAGCCCCGAATCCCAATCCATATTAAAAAATGTCCAAAGTATCAGTCGCAGTTATTGGCCTCAACGGTGCATTGGGTGAGCCAACCATAGAGGCTTTCCAGAGCGCAGTCTTCAAGGACAAGTTTGCATTCCCAGTATTGGCTGTCACTCGTAACCCCGCTTCGAAGCAGTCCTCCGACACAATCAAGTACGTGGGTGCCGATCTTGCGGCCAACACGGATGACGTGATCAAGCAATTGAAAGGGATCGACGTGATTGTGTCTCTTCTTAACCCCTCGCCCGATGTTGTGGCTGCAATTGAGCAGGTGGTGCTTCTGGTGAAGCCCAAACTTTACATCCCATCGCAATTTGGGTGTGTCATTTCTGAGGTGGACACCATTCTTCCTGGATTCCTCGGATTCAAGACCCAACATTCCCAGAAAGTAAGAGACAGCGGAGTCAAGGTGGTTGTCATTGCAAACGCCTTTTTTGCTGGAGGCCCCTGGTTGCACGAGATTGTTGGCCATGTGGGGATTGATGCCGAGAAGAAATCCGTGACATACCTTGGCTCTCCAGATACCAAGTTCTCCTTCACCACCTTGAATGACGTGGGAAGAGTCATTGCTTCCGTGGCTTCCAAGGCTAATGAGCACCTCCCACACACCATTAGAGTCCAGTCCGGCAAAATCACTCCTCTGCAAGTGGTCAAAAGGTATGAAGAGACTCACCACGTTAAATTGGATCCCAAGCAGGTGATCGAAAAGGACGAAGCTTTGAAACAAGCTCGAGCTATTTGGGACCCAACTGACTTCACCAAGTTATTGTACTGGTTGAATGTTGCGTTATCCCAAGGCGAGGGATACGGTATCGTCTTCAACACCGACCAAAACGAGCTTGTCAATCCAGGCGAGTCTTTGTGGAAATGGGAGAAGTTTTAAGTAGAGATTGATTCCATCCCACGAATTGAAGTCCCAGTGTTAATCTGAAAAAGTCCGTGTCTTGCGAGCCTGGTAGCCACCGCACTTCTAGCCTCATTTCTATACCCACATCTCTGGCTGAAGATTATGAGCTGGATTAAACACGGACCAAAGAGTCAACCTTCCGGATCATGGAGTCACTCGCCCGGAACTATAGTACTCTCTGAATACCTTCTGCAACGCGAAGCGTGCGCTACCTTTAACCATGCAAAATCCAGTCACGCCTGACACTTCTCCCTTCATTGACTGAACCGTATTCATTTCAGTTTCCAACGCCTCTGGTTTACGGCTTCGTTCATCCTCATGGCTGTTTATAACTTGCAGCGGCAAATGCCCATAATTGACCCGCATGAAAGACGACTGCTTAAGCTGCGGCGAGTTGATGCTCATCATTGAGTGCATCATGGTGTTGAACTGGGGAGTCAAGTTTAAGCCGTGTTGTGAGTTTCATCGGCTGAGTCCATTCGCGACCGTGACTCTGGCTGTCGAAACCCCAATAAATGTCGCCGTATTTTTTCTGCTAAGAAAGTACCATCGAAAATCCAAGTATGGAATTGAATGAGGGACTTCAAAGGACCTGACAAGTGGTGCTTTGGGCAATGTGGCTTGACCGCTTCTGTCATGCAGTATCACTGTTTAGTGCTAGCATCCTTGCCACATAATCCGGAACGGCCATATCATTCTATAGTTGCTCTTTTCATTCATTTCCATGGGTACCTTGAGAGTATTAAGATATCAAGATACTTTGCCCATTGACACAGTGTTAGAAGTTATTCAAACTATCGCTTCATTCGAGCTCCGGTGGCTAATTTGAATGTGCCAACATTTCAAGATTGTTCGTTTTACCTAGCAGTCTTGATACCGAAGGCGCCAGGCTGCACCCCAAAGTTCACTAAATCAAGTCTCGAGTTTGGCTTTTTGCATTGCGAAACTTCAAGCACCATTCAACGGCCAAAGAACTGAACTGAACGTTCGTTGTAGGAACCCTTGCAATTCCTCAAGGCAAAGAATTATGAAGGCCGCTGGATGATGCATGAAGCTATAGGAGTCGTGAGTCGTGAAGCTTTCAATGGCAATCATCGCTGTACAAGGGCCGACCCGATCCCAAAACCCTTTTTTTTTTGGAGTCCATTAGACAATTGAGCTAGTTTCACTGGGGCCGGATCCTATGCTTGAGTTGACTAAAGTAAGATGTAAGCAAAACACTGTCCGAGCAACCAACCAAAAAAACCCAATACTCAATAGAAACCATTAAGCTACCAATGAAAATCAAGAAAAAGCAACAATTGATCCACTCGTTTCTCCCAAAATTATGCAAGTGCAAGAACACTCGCAGATAACAGCTTGATTCGATTCTTTTCACCAGATGTGCAGAGCGAAATGGTGTATGATTAGAGCAAACCGGTGGTCTAGAAATCAAGAACCAAAATTTATGCAACACCTATTTTAAATGGCCCAATGAACCTTTCAATATGCTTAAAGGGAAACAGCGTGAGGAAGCACTGGGCCTAGATGAAGATTTCTGCTGATATGGACACTCGCCAAATAATACAGCTTTCGAGTATGTTGTCGCTAGTTTTCCGTATTGTATGCAAAAGCTTGGTAGGGTGCACGAAGCCTTTGAATAACTGGTTTGTCTATTTTGCTAGTATGGATGTTTGGTGCTGCCGTGCTGGTTTGAACTATTCTGTCAAGTATTCTGTCCTCTTGATTTGGAGCATTTTGCACTCCGGTATGATCGCTTCAAAAACCGCCCCACATTCATCTCGGGGCGGGAACACCTTAATTTATAGTTTTTCGGAACTGCGCGTGCCACTGTTGCAATCTCGCACACTTGCATGGAGCCTAGGAATCTCACCAACTTGCATGATAGGAGCAATAATGGCAACAATCCTGAGTCAGCTGCACCATGCATTTTTTGACTATGTAGGCTGCAATCCAAATCAGGCACCCTAGCCGGGCCGCTTCACCGTATCCAGAGCACGCCGCCGTCGGCGGCCCTTGCTGGCTGGATAAACATGTAGGAGTCTGACATGTTTCAGGAGTGCATATGGCAGAAGGACGTGCACGGGTAGGGGGCGCGCGCACTGGCTGCAAAACTAACGTCGCATAGGTATATAAGAAGATCCCGCTCGCGCCAGAAAAAGAATTTGCTTGCAACCTTAAAAGTGAATTTCACTCGCGTTATTAAACAGGGATCCACTCTATTCAAGGAGCATCAATTGTGACAAAATAGATATCAATTTTTGAGCCAATTGGCTCAGATGAGGAGACAAGCCAAGGTGAACGATGATTTTATGTCGCCTAGAAGCGAGGGGAAACTATTGATATGGTTGTTTTGGAAGATTGAGGGTCGTTTTGCAGCTCAGCAACTCTCACGTCTTTGAATTATGGCTCCTTGCAACCACCACGGATGCCGTGCTACTCACGGATGCAATTATACCTGCCTTGTGGTTTCGGAGGCTTCTGCATCAGATACTCGAGAAAACAGAAAGGGTCTTACTTTTCGAGCCTGTGTTTCGAGGACAGCGCGATGAACTCGCAAGTCCGCGAGCAGCCGGGCGCCTCGTAAGCGAGATGGCCCATGTGCAGCCCTACTCTCGATTGTTTGGGGCCAGCTCAATACCAATAATACTAAGCCCAGGAACCATCGACGATCCAGCTTGAAACAAACCATCTGTTCAACTGAACCATCAACTGAACAAATCCAGCAACTTGAACAAATCCAACAATTTGAATCACACATGAGCGTTCATGCTTTCAAGTTAAACCCTTATTTACTACTCACAAATCTGACAGTCCAGTTGAAGACAAAATCTGACTTCTCGAGTCGGCCCAGAACTCGATAAGTTAGTGAGTGTTCTTATTCTTGTCTTCGGTCGATTACTGGAGAGTGGTTCAAGGAAGTCATAATGTGCCTCATCAAGTTCAAACACCAGCCAAGGGAACCATGGAAGCCTTTAGGCGATAATAGCCAAGTATGTTCTCCTCGAGTGCGGAAAGTCAACATTGATATTTCTGCGCTTGGCAATCTTTCATACTGACTCGGAGCAGTCATGGTGCGCGACCACTGATTAAGCATGCAAACCACCCATATTAATTCAAGTTTGGTACTGTTTAAAGTGGGAAGACTTTGATCCTTACGATGCCACTCACCGTGTCGGAGTTGACATGACCAAATATGACTCCAACGGCAACTGCAATGTTT